>SKCR01005062.1:0-284534 GCA_019454045.1 Zanthoxylum bungeanum
GCTCACTGCACGCACACCCCCCCTGCACTGCCTCCATATTGCCGCACAAATAGACCTTTAAAACTGCCCAAAACAGTCCCCGAATTAACCCAAAACTGAACCTAAAAACTGGCCAAAACAGTCCCCTAATTACCAAAAATAGTGACCAGAAAATACAACACAAACAACAGCGAAACAGAGTGAAAACAATAGCCCAAACAGCGAAACATCGAGGAAAAATGTTGGATTAGCGAACCAGGAAAGTTACGAAATATCAACCCTTCCGACGGCCGTGTAACGCGCTGCCGAGAGACGAAAAAAGAGGTTAGACCTGAGGGCACCTTCTTTATTTATTATCTTTCGTTTTTGTTATTTATTTCAATATATTATCGCACGAGAGTCATTTTTTGAGGCATGATGTGAATTCTGGATGAACGGAATGCGTGTTCTCTTTTGTGATATATCGGATGGAAACCCGGACGTAAACTCCGTAGCCGAATCCGAATTGACGGTAGTGCGGTTTGCACTCGGGATACAATGCCACGTACTACTTAAGAGACACACGTATTTCCTTTCATCCAACCTTGTATTCGAGCATGATTTAGTCTAGTATGTTATTTATTTATTTATTTTAAGCATGATTAGTTATTTATTTTGTGTTTGGAATTTGCATTATGTTTATGTTGTTATTTGTTTTCCGCATTATATAATTGAAGCATGTTCATGGGATTTCCGTATGTTATCGTGTGTTTGCCATGGTGATAGCTTACTTTTCAAGCATGCAAACTTAGACATAGGATTTATCTTTATAAACATGAACTAGATATAGGTTGTTCTTAAGCATGTTGCGTAGATTCGGTTAAGATATTTCATAAATCACATCATTACAAGTGGCATAAGTAAGGGACCATTCAGAACCCAACAGGTTTGAGGTCTTCCCTTGCAAGGGGTGAGTGCAGCCTTAAATCTTTGTCCTGGTTACATCGGGTGGCGAATCCATGTTATTTCGTACTCCTAACTAGGCCACGAGCCTAGAACAGCGTCACCGATTAATGTGTCCTACAATTGGGAAACGTACTATTAGTTGTATATCCTTAAATAAAGTTCCTGGTCAAGATTTGCTAACACGGGTCGGTTAGTAAAATCCGCTGAGACCAGTACATGTCGTATATCGTGACTTGGTCCGATGGTTTATCACAGTGAACCATGAGTCTCGGGAGACTCATATAGACATGTAGGTATTTATTTGATAAAACACTGAAGGACTCACGGAAGGTTTCCTAATAGATGGTACACCAACGTCAATATGAACCTACTCGAGTTGAGCGAGCATAATGGTCCTTCGACTTGAGATACCACTGTGGATATATGAGCTATCCTCCACACTTTGATGGCAGTCACGTCAACGATCTAGTCATGATCAGACCTCCGCCTGTTCATTGGGTGTGGACTGATGCTCATGATATCCAGTGCATATCAAGATAGGATCCGTCAGTCCTGTGTACATGGCATATGCATCCAGCACGTGTTTATGATCTAGTAAATCCATGGCCGTGGTATAACTTCGGAAATCAGTTTCGAGTGTTATTTAGAGATCGTAAATTGAAAGTCGACTGTATTATACCGAAGGGATTTGACGTTGTTATCTATATCTCATGTATAATACGGATAGCCAGTGACGGAGGGATTATACGTATGATATAACCTCGGCTTGCATAGTTTAGCGAGATTATATGTGGTCGTCATAATCCATGAGTGGGTGGATTATGGACACGAAATTGGATTTCGTGATGGATAGACCTAAACTTAGAGAGTCCCACAATATGAAGTGTACTCGTTGAGCACTTGGGCAACGCGATATGAATAATACAGATTATTCATAATACTTCACCGGATTAAATGAGTTAATTCGGATCATTTAATCGGTTAAACGATAACACATGCATTAGGAGATTTTGTCCGCTAATAATTAATGTGTATTTGTATTTGATACATAGTACGATTAGATACACATTAATTATTTGTCAAATGAGATTTTGACACATGCCATTAATATATGTATTTGTTATTTAATGTAAATAAAAATACATATATGTGTGTAAATTAATTGTTTAATTATTTAATAGTTAAATAATTAAATAATTGAAATTAAAAGCCTTATCCATTTGTCATTATTTGAATGATACATGGTTAGATTTAATTGGGACACATGGCATGAAATTAATTGCACTTTATTTGTCCAATTTTGATTGGTTAATATAAAGTGAAATTGGTTTTAATTTGATTAAAAATTGAAAGGACAAAAATGCCCCCCAAGCTCATTTTTTCGGTCATAGCTTCTTTTAAAAAGGTGATAGTTTTTCTTCCTCTTTCAATCATCATCATCAACGTCCAAGCATACCAAGAATGGGTCTCAAACCTAGCTTGATGATCCATGGAGAAAGTGAAAAAAAATCACAAGGAAACTTGAAAAAGTATGAGATTAAAAGGTAATCTATACTTTACTTGAGTTGGAAATTAGATTTCTTGTACTTGTGATGTTAGAATAGTTCTAGGGTTTTCTTCACTTGTTTAAATTTGGGGCTTTTGTTGTTTGATGGTGGATTGGAAGGATTTATGCATGTGTGGAAGTATATTGAACTAGATTATTGTAATTTGGGTTCAATTTGTTATTGGAAAACATGGTTTCCATTCTAGAGTTGTTGATCCACTCTAAGATAGCCTATAATTTTTTTAGAATTGTTCATGTGTGGTGGGACTCATTTGGTGTTTGATTAATTAGATTAATCTTGTAAAAATTGGATTTAAAGTATGAAAAATGGGCAATTTCGTTTTCTGTTTTTGACCAGGAAATGATAATGATTTTGTGATGAAATTGGTGTCTTTTGAATGTTTTGGATGTGTTTTTGGAGTTGGCATAATTGCCGGAAAGTGTTTCTGACTTGAAATAAGAGAAAACGGCCAAAAACGGCGTTACCGGGTAGATTTTATGAGACAACCGGGTGACGGCTGTCCAAACAGTGAATCTGTTATTGTTCGGACAGCCCATGAACTTCCCCGACACATTGGAGCTGACCTGGGCAGTTTCCATAAGTTTCGAGTGGTCGGTTTTGTCAAAAACGCATTTTGCGCCATTTTACGGAAAAACGGTTTTCGTAAAAGTTTCGCGAAGTTTAAATTATGTTTATGTTAATATTTGATATTAAATAAATAGGTTTAGGTGAAATATGAATAAATTATTCATATTAGATATTGAATAATTTATTTGGTATTTTGAAAAAAGTTTTAAAATACGATTTCGCCCGACCCGCGCTTCCGCTGTGCCTCATCGCCCAAAACCCCGACCCTCAGAATGTGCCACCTCGACGTGTCCTACCATAGTATGTACCACCAGATGTAGAGAAAGCTGAAAATGAGTTTGATGATTTTGATGATATTGATGATGTCGAGGAGAAATTTCAGCGAGGACATTATAAGAGACCTAATAGAAGATTTGATAGAAGAAATGATATAAGGGATAAAAGATTTGATGGTAGGGGTGCATTTGATGACAGAAGAAGGGATTATGATCGGAGGGGATATGTAGACGAGGAGATGTAGATGGTGATCTAGGTAGCATCAAGATCAAGATACCAACCTTTCAGAGTAAGAATGATCATGAGGCTTACTTAGAATGAGAAAAGAAAATTGAGCTGATTTTCAACTATCATCACTATTCAGACGAGAAGAAGATCAATCTGGCAGTAATTGAGTTTACCGATTATGCTATGATTTGGTGGGATCAGATTATCTATACTCAAGGGAGAAACTATGAGAGATCGATTCAAACATGGGAGGAACTTAGGGGTCTCATGAGAAAGAGGTTTATACCCGGCCATTACTATAGGGAGTTGTATCAGAAATTACAGCATCTGTATCAGGGGACCAAGAATGTTGATGACTATTACACAAAGATGGAAGTTGCCATGATTAGGGCAAGTTTAGTTGATGATGCAGAGGCTACTATGGCACGGTTTCTAGGGGGCTTAAATTGAGAGATTGCCAACATGGTGGAGTTGCATCATTATGTTGATTTGGAGGATATGCTTCACATGGCTATCAAGGTAGAGAGGCAACTCAAGAAAAATTCCACATCTAGATTTGGTACTCAGGATACTTCTGCATGGAAAATGAAGTGGGTTCCGAATGAGAAGCAGGATGGAGGCTTTGACAAGCCTAGAGGCGAGTTCAGTGGAGGCTTTAATAAGCCTAGGGCCGAACCTAGTGCCAAGGGTAAAAAGGCTGCAAAATCGAGCAAAACTAAACCAAAACCTGAGGGTACAACTACTAGAACTAAGGATGTCAAGTGTTTCAAATATTTGGGCATGGGACACTATGCTTCACAATGTCCCAATAGATGTACCTTAGTGATTGATTATAAGAGTGGAGAGGTTTACTCTATTGATAATGAGGTTGATGATAAGATGCCAGAGTTGGAGGATACTAGTGACTATGAGGCTGCTGCATACCCACTCGATAACTTGTCCTTAGTTGTCAAGCGTGCTTTGAGTGCACATATTGTAGGGGATGAGAGTGCGGAGCAGAGGGACAACATATTCCACAACAAAATGGTGTTGCAGAAATGAGAAATCGAACCCTACTAGACATGATGAGATCAATGTTTAGTTATAGCACTCTACCTAGTTTATTATGGGGGTATGCATTGCAAACTGCAATGTATATCCTGAATGTAGTTCATTATAAGTCTGTTCCTAAGACTCCCTTAGAGTTGTGGAATGGTCGTAAAGCTAGTTTGTGACATTTCCGTATATGGGGGTGTCCTGCATACGTGCTAAAGAACAAGACTACTAAGTTGGAACCACGTTCACAGGTGTGCCTATTTGTAGGATATCCTAAGGAAACTAGGGGTGGATTCTTTTATAGTCCAGAAGATAATAAAGTATTTATGTCAACAAATGCTATATTTTTTTAGAAGTGTTACTTGAGGAGTTACTTTCTGGTAGGACCAGTACACCATTGTCAAATGTTGACAAAGACATAACACCTTCTACATCTGAAATTCAGATGCAAGTTTATCAGGATACCATACCACCTAGACGTAGTGGGAGGGTTGTGAGACAATTTGAAATGCTATCTAGGAAATGGTGAGGTGCAAGTTGTTGCATCTTGTGGTGGTATTGATTATCCATTGACCTATCGTAGTGCAATGGAAGATAATGATAAAGAGGAATGGCTCAAAGCCATGAACCTTGAGATGGAGTCTATGTACTCTAGCTCAGTCTGGGAACTTGTAGACCAAATTGATGGGGTAAAACCCGTAGGTTGCAAGTGGATCTACAAGGGAAAAAGAGGAATATATGGGAAAGTACAGACTTTCAAGGCTAGGCTAGTGGAAAAAGGTTATTCCCAGAAAGAGAGAGTTGACTATGAAAAAACTTTCTCGCCAGTAGCCATGCTTAAATCCATCAGGATTCTTCTTTCCATTGCCACATATTATGACTATGAGATTTGGCAAATGGACGTCAAGACTGCATTCTTGAATGGCAATCTTGATGAGAGTATCTATATGGTACAACCAGAGGGGTTGATTACCCAAGGTCAAGAGTAAAAAGTTTGCAAGTTGCAAAAGTCCATTTATGGACTTAAGCAAGCATCTAGATCTTGGAACATAAGATCTGATACTACGATCAAGTCTTATAACTTTGAGCAGCACATCGATGAACCTTGTGTCTACAAGCACATCATTGATAGGCAGTTGGGTTTCCTTGTGTTATACGTTGATGATATTTTACTCATTGGGAATGATGTAAAAATATTATCAAACATGAAAATCTGGCTAGCTAACCAATTTCAAATGAAAGATTTGGGAGAGGCAAGTTATGTATTTGGGATCCAGATCATTCGGGATCGCAAGAAACGACTGTTAGCAATGTCTCAAGCAACCTATATCGACAAGATTCTTGTACAATTTGGTATGCAGAATTGCAAGAAAGATAATTTACCTTTCAGGCATGGAATTCATTTGTCTAAGGAACAGTCTTCTAAAACCCCTTAATGAGTTGAGGAGATGAGACATATACTATATACTTCAGTAGTTGGAAGTCTTATATATGTTATGTTATACACGAGACCGGACATCTATTTTAAAGTGGGAGTGGTTAGTAAGTTTCAATCCAACCCAGGATTAGATCATTGGGTAGCGGTGAAACATATTCTCAAGTATCTTTGGAGAACGAGAAATTATATACTTGTATATACAAGTCATGATATAATTCTGAGAGGATATACAGACTTTGATTTTCAGATTGATGTCGATTCTAGGAAATCATCATCTGGATCAGTGTTCACCCTAGGTGGTGGGGCTATAGTATGGAGGAGCATAAAACAATCGTGTATTGCTGACTCCACCATGGAGGCTGAATATGTAGCAGCTTGTGAAGCAGCTAAGGAAGTAGTCTGGCTTCGTAAGTTCTTGGCAGATCTGGAAGTTGTTCCAGATATGGATAAACCGCTCACACTTTATTATGATAATAGTGGTGCAGTGGCGAACTCCAAAGAACCAAGAAGCCACAAGAGGGGTAAGCATATTGAGAGGAAATATCACCTCATCAGGGAGATAGTGCAGAGAGGAGATGTCGTTGTCACGCAGATTCCTTCCGCAGACAACCTGGCTGATCCGTTTACAAAGACCTTATCGGCTAAAGTGTTTGAAGGTAACCTAAAGGGTTTAAGATTACATGACATGTCCCATTTTCTCTAGTCCAAGTGAGAGATTGTTAGGATTTATGTCCTAAAGCTTCATGTATTGTAAAACATAATTGATCATTGTAAAAAATAATAAATGCATTATTCATTTTATCAAAGTTGTTTGATTTATTTCACAAATTGTCCAATTGTCTTGTTTACCTTGAATACTATTGTACCTTCAGACTTAGTGTATGGTTGATGCACAAGAGGGTTTATGTTTGAAGTTAGTAATCTAAATAGTCCGTAGAGAGCAAACAAAGAGGGTACTTTGTTTGTGGTTTATCTATAGCTGCGGTCCATTCTATACTTGTATGGCGACCTTGATCCGGGATCGTTCATGTAGTGACATGAGAATGAGGGCACCTTGTATGATGAGATCATATAGGACTGGACTCGGATAAATTCGAATTTCTTTTAATATCCATTAACCGAAGAAATTTATTTTATCTAATAGATGGTCTTATATGGATTCGATCTTAATCCTGGGTGTACTAGGAACTCCTGCATGACAGGCTATGTCCTTTTGATTTACTATGGTGAGGTTGGTGTTGCATTCCCTGCCAATAACTATGTATTTTGGGGATATGGTTTGGTGTGTAGCTGGGAATGTTTTACATAGATATGGAATTCAGTATTTCTTACGAGAAGCAGAAGAATATCTCTTTTAAGAGTTGATTCGTGACTTGAACAATTTGAGCGCTCAACTTTTCTATTACGAATAGAAAGTTTTATATTCATAATTGTTATGAATTAATTGTTCATTATAGAAACAATGGTGCTTAAGAGACAAAATATTTGGAGGGATTTAACGGACTTTTGACCCGGCTCTATTTATGAGATATTCGTGAAGGGCTATATCCATATGTAATGACTATATCGATGGACACCGAAGTTGTTCGGTTTATTTTATCAATCTATGGTAACGGGAGTTCAACTTCGAGTTTTTAGTGGAATAACGCGGAGTTAATAATTCATAATATTTGATTAAAGAGTTTAATTAATATTTTGAAATTATTGGAGCTCGGAATTGTTGGTCCATTTGGTCCCCGTGCTAGCTCAATTAATTGTAGCAAAGATAATATAATTAGATTGTCTAATAATATGCTCACATTATATCTATATATTATTAATGAGATTAATAATATTTATTGTCACAAATGAAATCTATATTAAATTAGTTTAACTTAATGTTTTCTAGAATTCTTTGATTATAAGATAATCAAGTCTTGATTATGAGATAATCAAGTTAGTAATAATTATGAGATAATTACTACAACATAATTGAAGGTAATTTAATCATTATTGAGATAGTGATTTTCATTTACCTTGGAGACAAAGCCATATGGCTTGCCATGCTCTCCAATTTATTATGTCTATTAGGTGGCTTGTATACACCTAATAGTTTTGTCATTAGCTAATCCATTCTTATGCTTTGGTATGGCCTCCACATTTATGTGTTTGCCATTGAAAGAAAGCATTAGATGCTTAATGACAAAGTCCTTGTCTTTAGCTTATTATTTCTTATGCTTTGGTATGGCATTCACATTTTTGTGTTGGCTATTGCAAGAAAGCATTAGATGCTTAATGACAAGGTTAGTTGGTTTGTGTAATAGAATATAATCTCCATTATTTCTCTCACTTCTTAAGGTTAACATTTTTCATTCATTCACACAAGTGTTGTGAGAAAGAATTTGAGAGAAAATAGAGAGAGTTCAAACATTCACAAGTGTTGTGAGAGTGTTTGAAATTCCAAAAGCCAAACACCATTGTGACATCTTAATCATCTAAATAGTTTGGAGTTTTGATCTTTATGAGTGAAGCCTAGTTTCGAGTCATAGTTTGGAAGTTCGAGTGGTTGATCCAAGCATTGGACACTAAAGGATTGATCTCGGATACTACAACAAAGGGAGAAGGCAAAGAAATTTTAAAAATATATTACGGAGCCGGTGCCACCATCCGCAAGTTCCGCCACGCAAAGGAAATTCGTTTCCTACAAGTCCCAGACTTGATTGGCATGCATTAAATCCATTTCAGATTTCATAGCTTCCTGTCATTTTCCCGAATCAATATCCAATATCGCTTCTTTATACTTAGTCGGATCTGTTTCCTATAAGAGGAGAACACAAGGCTCGCATCAGATGTTAAAAATAATCTCTTAGGAGGCCTTGATATTTTATTCGACTTACGTAGAACCTGTGTTGTAGATCCTTCATCTAATTGGATCTCTGGTTCCATCTCAGGTTCCTTAATATTGGGATCAAACTCATCAAGTTTAATCTCTCTACAATTCCCACTTTCTCTCAAAAATTGCTTTTCAAGAAAAGTTACAAAGAGAACAACAAATACATTTCGTTGCTCGGAATCATAGAATTGATATCCAATGGAATTATCAAGATATCCAACGAACCTATATTTAGACCCTATGGGTGCTAGTTTATCCCACTGTGCAATTCTAATGTATGCAAGACAACCCCAAATATTTAAATGCCTAAGACTTGGATTTCTAGCGAACCATATCTGATAGGGGGTCGTAGAAACAGCTTTCGATGGAACCCTATTGAGTATGTAGGCAATAGTTAGTAAAGCAAGACCCCAAAGGTAATAAGGAAGATCTGTATAGCTCATCATGGATTGCACCATATCCAATAAAGTACGATTTCTTCGTTCTGACACACCATTGTGTTGAGGTGTTCCTGGTGGGCTATATTGGGCAAGAAGTCCATTCTCCCTTAAATAATTTCTGAATTCTTCACTCATGTATTCACCGCATCGATCTGATCTAAGGCATTTGATGAATTTACTGGTTTGTTTTTCTACTTCGTTTCAGAATATTTTGAACTTGTCAAATATTTCCTATTTATGTTTCATCAGATAAACATATCCATATCTAGACTTGTCATTTGTGAAAGTCACAAAGTATGTTGAACCATCATGAGCGGCATGATTTAATGGACCACACACATCGCTGTATATTAGTTCCAATGAATCTCCAGCACGGTGTCCAACACCTAGAAATGGGGCCTTTGTCATATTTCCTTGGATACATGACTCAAAAATTGGATAAGGATCTACGATAAGATTTTTAGTCAAACCATCATTTACCAATTTGGATAGACGTCTAACACCTATGTGGCCCAATCTCATATACCATAATTCAGTACTATTTAATTCAGACTTCCTACTTGTATTTTCTCTATATTCAAGACATCTCTACATGTTTCCAAACAATAATGACCGTTTGATAAAAAAACATTCACATTTCAATAAATTTTCTTTATCATACAAACATAAAGTTTCATCCTTAATGTTTATTTTATATCCATCTTTATCTAATATTGTCAGTGATATTATTTGTCTGATAATTGAGGGAACATAATAACAGTCATGCAAATCTAATTTACATCTATTTGGGAGATCTAGAACAACTGTTCATATGGCCTTGACATCCAATGTCTCACCATTGCCAACTCTAAGTTGGATCTCCCCTTTATTCAATCTTCTTTTAACCCTCATTTCCTGCAGGAAATTGCAAATATTAGTAGGACTGCCAGTGCCTAACACATATCCACTATTTGCATATAAGGCTAATGAGATGTCAATAATTGGAAAAATACAAAGCGTACCTGAGGGTCCTACTTTTCCTTTAAGCTCTGGACAATCCTTCTTCTAGTGTCCAGACTTCTTGCATTGTAGACATTGATCACGAGCTACTTTTGGTTTTGCGCCTTTGCGCTTCTTGGAGTTCTTCTTTGATATCTTATTCTTCCCCATCTTTATTTTCTTTGACTTCCCAGAAGTCTTTGAAGAGCCATCTCCACCATAGAGATACAGTGGGGTTGCCTTTCTTCAAATCTTGCTTCGCCGCGCATAGCATGTTATGAAGTTCTTCGTATGTGGCTTGCATCAAATGCATATAAAAATTTAATACAAAGCCAACATAAGAACCAGACAAAGAAGACATAATCAAATTACGGCCTAGCCGTTCATCAAACACAATGCCATGTCATTCCGGATATCGAATTTGGTCTATCATGTTCAAAATATTAGTATTAACATCTCCTCCCTCCTTGAGTTCAGCACATAATAATTCCTTAGACCTTCGATAAAGTTCCATCTCTTGGTTTGCCTCGAACAACTCCTTGAGTGTTCGCATGATTCTCCAAGCATCATGTACTTCAATGTACTATCTCAGCAAATCTGGAACCATCGATCCCAAGATGTAGAATTTCACCTTCAGGTTATCATCCTTCCAATTATTAAAAGTTTCTCGCTCTTCTGGAGTGGATTCAGGATCGATTTCAACAGGTAATGGATTGATAGTGACATAAGTCAACTTTTCAAACTCCAAGACAATGTGCATGTTCATTTCTCATTCGAAATAGTTTTTGGCTCCTTTTAGCTTATTGGAATCCAAAAGTTCCATCAATGGATTAGCGACATCCATCTACAAAATAATATTTTTGAGTAGTAGCATAACTGATTTCATTTCAAAATAATAACACTAATTAATTATGGAATTTTAAATCTATTAGTGCCCTCCCACTACTTTACATAATTCTCTAATCTCCCTTAGCGGAAAAATAGAAATTTGACTATCAAAATTTCATAACGGGAAGTGGATCCCATGATATTTACTCCAGCCTCACACTAATGACGATATTGGCCTTTATAAACTCATTAGGTATACCTCCAAGGTCAATCACTTCATGTGACTCCTAGTTTGGTCCTGAACCATTTCTTATCCTCACACTAATGGCGATATTGGATTAAGACGTGTTCTAGGTGTATACTTATCAATGTGCACTAATGAGCTTCGTATGTATACCCTCACACTAATGACGATATTAGGTGACTGCGTTAACTCATCATGCTACATCTAATATTTTACCGGAGCGACCTAAGTTCCAAGCACTTATACCCTCACACTAATGACGATATTGGATATAAGTATTAAGAACCCATTCATCTCTGTATTGATAATACGGACCATCCAATAATACTCTAATATTATTAATACTATTACTTAAATAAAGTAATCACCTAATCACAGTAGATTTATGAAAATCAAGTCATTAACTTAATTAGGTCAAACTGTTAATTTAAACATGCTTTATATATCCAATATGTCTTATGTATAATTAAATTAAAATTACTATAACATAGATTCAAAAACATGTGTTGTGTGGTTAAGCCTTGCTACTGATCGGTGCCCCGTACAGCGAAAATGAGTCTAAGTCATGGATATCAAGCATGGGTGTAAATTTAAATAATTTAATCAAATACTATATTCCATTACGAGTGTATAGGAAAAAACTGAGGCTGAATCGGATTCCGAAAACTCCAGAACGAAGGAAAAGAAAATCAGTGCGTGAATCGCACAACACATGCGCTACAGTGCCGCACGCACTGTGCGCAAGCTGTGCAAATTTTTTTTTTTTGTTTACATTTCTTTCTTTCCTTCAGCTCACTTTCCAGTGAGCTGTAGGAATTATGGTCTATTACCCTAATTTCTTCCGGCTCTCTCTAAACACTTCAAAAACACCCAAAATTAATTTTTAAAATCAAAACCAACTTCAGCACATGTTATAGAATAAAAAAAACGTTTTTCAAAATATAAAATATTTTACAAAAATATAATTTTATTCTAAATACGCATTTTCGTAAATTTTGAATCCAAAACACAAACCAAATTAGAATCCCAATAAGAAATATCTCGTGAACAATTCTAGGTCACCCAAAGGTGGTCAAGTGATTCTAGAATGGTAGCCATAGCTTTAAGATTTAATTTAGAGTTCCAAATTCTTATTAATTGTTCTATGTCCAACATGAACATCTTTGACTTAATTCATAAACATGTTGTTATACTTCTAAAGTATTCTAACACAATTGATTAGCCTTATTTCAACATTAAGCTATGTGATCATGCATCTAATACACAAAGGAACATAGCTTAGGAGAAGATCAAACATTACCTAGTAAACTTGATGCAAGATCCAATCTACTTCTCCTTTGTTGAAATGGTTGGAGAACCTTAAAGGTGTACAAGCTTGACTTCAAGATCCAACCTTGATTTCCAATGCTAGCAAGCTTCACTTCAAGATCTAATCTTGATTTCTCATAGATGAAATGTTGTAGAGACCTCACAAGCTTCTCTAAACACTTCTCTAACTTAGGCTAATTTCTCTAAGAATTTTCTTGTACTTGTACTTGTAATTAAAACATTCCAAAAGCTTGCTATTTATAGCAAAACTTAGGTAATTTTTAATTAATAAAATTTGTAATCAACTTTTAAGTGGGCTTAATCTAATTTCTCCAAATATTTATAATTAGGTATGACTAATCTCCATTGTCTCCCATTTTAATTTAATCCAATTAAATCAAGCCAATGATTAGGAAATGGATTAGTTCAATGTTTGCCACTTTTTTTAATCTAATTAAATCAAGCCAAAACCACCTATTATTACATACTTACTATTACCATAATATCCTCAAATGGTAGAGATAATTATGATTTTACAATTAAGCCCTTGTGTAATTATTGAGTTAATCCAATTAATCCAATTAGGTCAAAGTAAATAATCTATGTTATCCAATAACACTTGATTATCTTAGTTGATAATTATAATATCGAATATTATCTTTTATAAAAAATAATCGCCTACCCAAGTGCTCAATGAGTACACTTCATATTGGGACTCTCTAAGTTCAGACACGTTTGTCATATAAGCCTAGCTAATATGTACGCAATTCGGCCACCTCCAAATTCGCGAAGAACACGAACGACCTTTCTGAACTATACAAGTTGCGGTCATCACATATGTTTAACAATCCCTTCATCGTAGGCTATTCGAGTTGTGCTTAGGAAATATAGAATATACCGTCAAGTTTCCGAGACGCACATCTCATGTCAACATGTCCACGATTCTTCATAACTGATGCGATCCACCCTAGGTGATCGAATTTGGCCAAAGATTTAAGAATCATGACTTTACTCACTGTTGGGGTTCCTAGAACATGCCAATGATCTAATAAGACATGAAATTATGTGAATAACCAAGGTAAGTTTGCGGAAAAATACATACAATGATCGGCAAGTAGGATCTAGGGATTTCAAAAATTTACCTTTGAGAAGTGCTCCAAGCCTTCCTTTGAATTCCAGACTCTAGGGTAAGTGTCCCTATCACCTTTGTAGACTCTTTTGTTGTGCTAACAATCAAGATTTTTGAAGCAAAAATCATGAACCATGAACCCTAGGTTCACGCCAATTTGAGAGAAAGAGGGGGAATAGTTTCGACAATTGTGAGGAATGAGAGAGTGTATTACTTGTTTTGATTTTCCAAAATCAATTATCAAATACCAAAAATCCAAAGTTGGTAAATGTCTTACACAAATCAAAATAAAATAAAGGTTGTGTAATTTACAATCTAACACCAACTACCAACTTCTATCAACCAAAAACTAAATAAAGTTGACTAGTGATGTGACTTGGTGGGCCCCACTTTAAATTCAAAATTTGAGTGGGCCCGCTAAACACATTTCGGGCTCGGGTTCGTTTAATTCCGAATTAATGAATTTTCCGTTGCGACATAATTAAATCTAATTTAATTAAATAATTATGCCTAGTAAAATTATTATTAAAGTCGCTTACGAATTAATTCTAAATTAATTCGTTCGCCCGAATTAAAATCTAATTTTAATTCCACGCTGAAATCTAATTTCAATTAATATATCGAATATATTATTTAATCGATTAATTCTAAATTAATTGTTCTCTCTCTACTATTTGAATTTTATCCCAGATAAATTCTTGCCGTAATTAATCCTAGATTAATTTTCTCTCTCATAATTAATTCTAAATTAATTATGTTAGAGTCAAACGTCATCGGTGAATCTTTGGGAAGTGACTCATGAGATCCCTGGATATGATGGTAGTAAATCTGGTCATCGGACTATCCGAACACGTGCGTACCCCGTACCACATTCTTACCGATTTACAAGACATGGTTGGCTTCTAGCAAAGCACCGTGCCTACCCAATTCTCCAGAAATATTCTTTTAAGGAATACATAATCTATAACTGGCGTAGTATACTTAGTATTGCGTATTACGATCCAGTATCGGATGTCACATGCAAGGCCTGAGGCTGGAATAATGTATGTCCCGTACGAAGCATATATCGGATCACTAGCAACTAGTCTCTTTAATCGGATAATCATGACCTTGTCATATTATCCCGATAGTTGCAACATAATAGAGTACCAGTTCTGTATCCATGAGTGATCATCATCTCCATATAACTGAAGTGATACTTTCATCTTGACATCACACCCAATACACTACGATTCTCAATAAACCCAGAAGAGGCGTACAGAACCTGTTAAAGCCCCAGACGACCAAAACCAAAGCGTATTGATTGTCACAAGTATTAGCGATGTAAGTCTCAAGTTAAAACCAAATACACCTACCCTGATTCGAATTCCCATAGACACATAGTCATACTACCAATGTGATTCTGAGGGGTCTATCCAGAGCAAAGCTGTTTCCATACCATCGGTAAACATAACCTCCTATTACACTTGTATGAGTATCCAATACCCAAATATATGAGAACTATGCCATTACGCTTCCATAACGCGCACAAGTGTAATACTAGCATATTCTGCATTATCTATGTCCAGTCTCGATAATACTACGACTAGAGATATTTAATGATTAAACCTTTAGTAGATCGATATTGTTTCATATCTTATAATCCGGAACTAATCATAAGGGCTTTTATCATTTATATATTCAAGTAATCTAATTACAAAATGATAAAATGGCAGTTTCCTTTGTCATATAGTTAATTTATACAAAAACCACAATGTCTTTTACAAATAGTAATGCTATTGGTCATAATTGTCCAACACTCACATGAATACCCATACCTCTTATGGTACACATACGAGCCGATAAATCCTATCTTGATTCGCACTTGATTACTGAGTGCATCGGTCCACACCCAACGAACATCTAGAGGCCAGACCATGAAAGGTTTTTGACATACATGACATCAAAGTGTGGAGGATCTCATACAAAATCAATATTATCCTATAGTCAAAGGATTACATATGCTACTCGACTCGAGGAGATTCCTATTGACGGTGGTGTGTACTTCTAACTATTAGGAATCATATATGAGTCTTTCATTATTCACTTCAACGAATACCCACATGTCTATACGAGTTTCCAAAACTCATGGTACATCGGGTTAAACCATTGGAACTCCAATTCCAATACACGACATGTGCTAGTCTTCTAGGTTATAGGAATTCGATCGTATTCCAAAACCAACGACTATGAATATTTATTTTAAGAATAGTTTACAAAAAAATTCAAGACTATTCTAAGGTCGATGTCATTCTTAGCATATTTATACATCAATTTAACACGCATAATGACAATACCATTAATAAGGTATGAAATGAAAATGTAGTTATTTTATTAATAAATAATAATTGTACAATTCAGATTGGCACTCCAAACACCAACTCCATCAATCGTCACCCTATTCCTAGACTAGATTGTTAGTCTCTAAGACATGCCATAAGATCCTAAACATGATTATATGTGTGAAATAAGAAGAAAAGTGGCAGAATCACTTACATTGTTAAATGGAGAAATTTCAAAATTTCCTTTTTGGATGAAGCTCCAAGCTTGTTGTTATGTTGTTTATTCCTTGGGTGAGTTTCCCTATCACCTAATTAGACTCCTCCAAGTGCTAGCTATGTTGGAATTTTGAAGAAGAATTTCACTACAATGGAGAGAAGCATTCGGCCAAGGTGGAGAGAAAAATAGAGTCTGAGAAAAATTAGTTTTTTTCAAGACTTAGTGGTTGTGTGTTAAATACATTTAATTAAGCCAACTACTTACATCAATATTTGACCTTTGATGTAAGTCATGTGGTCCCACCACATTTTAAATTCAAAATTTGAGTTGGCTTCCTCAACACACAACTTGACATAGGCCAACCAAAGTCGAAGATATTTTGTGTTCCCAAAACACAAAAAGACACACGCAAAGTCACGGGAAATCTTATCGGGTTCGTTTAATTCCGATTAAACGAATTTGACGTCACGCCATAATTAAATCCAATTTAATTAAATGATTATGCCTCACAAAATTATTACAATATACGCTTTCGAATTAATTCTAAATTAATTCGTTCGCCCAAATTAAAATCCAATTTTAATTTCGTATTGAAATCCGATTTCAATTAATATATCTGATATATTATTTTAGCCACAAATAAATAAATTAAATAGAAAAATCCAATTTAAATATTAAATTTATTTTTTCGATTAATTATAAATTAATCGCGTTCTCTCTTCTATACGAAGTTAAACCCAGATTAATTCTTGCCGCAATTAATCCCAGATTAATTTTCTCTCTCATAATTAATCCCAGATTAATTCTATCTGAGTCAAATGTCATTGGTGAATCTTTGGGAAGCGACCCAAGAGATTCATGGATATGTTGGCAGTAAATACGGTTATCAGACTATCCGAACACGTGCGTACCCCGTACCATGTTCTCACTGATTTACAAGACATGGTTGGCTTCTAGCAAAGCACTGTGCCTACCCAATTCTCCAGAAATATTCACTGAGGAATATCATCTATATCATGTGTAGTAATACTAATATTATGTAATACGTAATACGATCCAGTATCGAATGTCACATGCTAGGCCTAGGGCTGGCTCTGTGTCTGCCCCGTACGAAGCATATATCGGATTCTGAGTAACTAATCTCTGTAATCGGGAAGTCATGACCTAGTCATACTATCCCTATAGCTGCAGCTTTAAGGGTACTAGTTCCGTATCCTGTGTGGCCATCATCTCCATATGGTTGAAGTGATACTCACATCTTGACATCACATCCAATACACTACGATTCTCAGTAATCCCAATACAGGCGTACACAGAACCTGTTAAAGCTCCAGACGACCAATACTAAAGTAAACTGATTATCGCAAGTAATAGCGACGTATGTCTCAAGTCAAATATCACATACACCTACCTGTTAGTGTTCCTAGAACATGCCAATGATCTCTAAGAGTGATTCGTGTGTGAATTGTACCAAAGGAAGTTGCGGAATGCTTACATTGGTTTGGATGAATTTGAAAACTTTTCTTTATTGATGGAAGCTCCAAGCCTTCTATTAGTGTTCCAACACTTGGGTGAGTCTCCCTATCACATTCCTTTGACTCCTTAATGTGCTAGCATGCTTGATTTTTGCAACAAAAATCCATGGGAGAATGAGAGAAGCTCGACATTTTGAGGGATAAGAGAGAATAGGTTACTGTGAATAGTAACCATATTACACTTCCAAAGTCAACAAGTTAATTTATACTAAGTTTGTCTGTTGAATTGGTTTGAGTGTTTTATAAGTAAACTAAGCTTTACTCAACCAACAAATCAAATCCAAAATGAAGCCTAACCACTTCCATCATTAGTCAAACAAATTATGTAAATGAAGTGGGTCCCACCACTTTTAAATTCCAAATTTAAGTCGGCTAACCCAACACGCAACTTCGCTCGGGCCCGGGTTCGTTTAATTCCGAATAAAAAAAATTTTCGTTGTGACATAATTAAATCTAATTTAAATAAATAATAATACCTAGCAAAATTATTACGAAAGTCGCTTGCGAATTAATTCTAAATTAATTCGTTCGCTATAATTAAAATCCAATTTAATTCTGCATTGAAATCTAATTTCAATTAATATATCCAATATATTATTTTAGCCCAATTAAATAAATTAAATAGTAAAATTCAATTTAACTATTAAATTTACTTTACCGATTAATTCCAAATTAATCGCGTTCTCTCTCTTCTATCCGAATTTTATCCCAGATAAATTATTGTCGTAATTAATCCTAGATTAATTTTCTCTCTCTCATAATTAATCCTAGATTAATTCCGTTCGAGTCAATTGTCATCGGTGAATCTTTGGGAGGCGACCCAAGAGATCCCTGGATATGTTGGCAGTAAATACGATCATCGGACTATCCGAATACGTGCGTACCTGGTACCACGTTCTTATCAATTTACAAGACATGGTTGGCTTCTAGCAAAGCACCGTGCCTACCCAATTCTCCAAAAATATTCTTTTAAGGAATATATCATCTATATCAGGTGTAGTATACATAGTATTGCGTATTACGATCCAATATCGGATGTCACATGCTAGGCCTGGGGCTGGAATTGTGTCTGCCCCGTACGAAGCATATATCAGATCACTAGCAACTATTCTCTTTATGATCGAAAAGTCATGACCTAGTCATACTTTCCCGATGGCTATAGCACTATAGAGTGCCAGTTCTGTATCTCTGCGTGATCATCATCTCCATATGACCGAAGTGATACTTCCATCTTGACATCACCAATACACTACGATTCTCAGTATACCTAGAAGACGCGTACACCGAACCTGTTAAAGCCCCAGACGACCAAAATCAAAGTATACTGATTGTCGCAAGTATTAGCGATGCAAGTCTCAGGTTAAGACCATATACACCTACCCTGATTCGGATTCCCATAGACAC
Organism: Zanthoxylum bungeanum; assembly: GCA_019454045.1. Taxonomy (NCBI): domain Eukaryota; kingdom Viridiplantae; phylum Streptophyta; class Magnoliopsida; order Sapindales; family Rutaceae; genus Zanthoxylum; species Zanthoxylum bungeanum. The sequence goes on from SKCR01005062.1 coordinate 19,313, forward strand.
ATAGTCATACTACCAATGAGATTCTGAGGGGTCTATCCAGAGTGAAGCTGTTCCCGTACCATCGGTAAACAGAACCTCCTATCACACTTGCATGAGTATCCAATACCCAAATATATGAGAACTATGCCGTTAAGTTTCCATAACGCGCACAAGTGTAATACTAGCCTATTCCGCATTATCGATGTCCAGTCTCGATAATACTACGACTAGGGATATTTAATGCTTAAACCTTACGTGGATTAATATTGTCTCATATCTCATTAATCTGGTACTAATCATATGGACTTTTATCATTTATATATCTAGGTAATCCAATTACAAATGATAAAAGAGCAATTTCCTTTGTCACATAGTTAATTATGTACAAGAACACCATGTTCTTTACAAAATAATGATGTTATAGGTCATAATTATCCAACACTACCCTGATTCGGATTCCCATAGACACATAGTCATACTACCAATGGGATTCCAAGTGGGTCTATCCAGAGCGAACTGTTCCCGGTCCAACGGCTAAGAGAAACTCTTATTACACTTGCATAAGTATCCAATACCTAAATATATGAGAACTATGTCGTTAAGCTTCCATAACGCACACAAGTGTAATACTAGTCTATTCCGCATTATTAATGTCCAGTCTCGATAATACTTCGACTAGAGATATTTAATGATTCAATAGTTCGTGGATTAATATTGTCTCATATCTTATTAATCCGATTTAACCATATGGACTTTTATCATTAATATATATCCAAGTAATCTAATTACAATAATGATAAAATTATAATTTCCTTTTGTAACATCGATAATTTGTACAAAAATACAATGTTCTTTACAAATAGTGATGCTATGGGTCATAATTGTCAAATAATCTCTCACTTGGCCTATAGCCAATCACTCAAGTATCTAACACCTGAACTATATACATGTCGCTCAAACTTTTGTTGAGATATAGCCTTCGTCAGCAAATCTGCAATGTTATCATCTGATGTGATCATCTCAATCTTCACATCGCCACTATGTATGATCTCACGAATCATATGAAATCGTCGAAGTACATGCTTAGATCGTTGATGAGACCGTGGTTCCTTAGCCTGTGTGATAGCCCCATTATTATCACAATACATAGGTATGGGCTCAGCTGCTAACAGAACTACTCCTAATCCAATTAGAAATTTACGGATCCAAACTGCTTCTTTTTCTACCTCATCTGTAGCAATATATTCCGCTTCTGTTGTTGAATCAGCAACAGTCTCTTGCTTGGAAGATTTCCAGCTCACTGCTCCGTTGTTTAAACAAAATATGTACCCTGATTGCGACTTACAGTTGTCTTTGTCGGTTTGGAAACTTACATCGGCGAACCCAGACACCTCAAGTTCTCTTTCCCCATAGACTAAGAAAGCATCTTTAGTTCGTCTAAGATACTTAAGGATGTTCTTTGCAGTAATCCAGTGACCATCACCTGGATCGGCCTGATAGCGACTGTACATGCTCAGGTCGCGTACATATCATGACGTAGATGATCGATCTGACTGCTGAAGTATACAGGATCTGAATCAATGCATCTTTCTTATCTAGAGTTTTAGGACACTTATCCTTCGATAGAGAGACGCCATGTGACACCGGAAGCAGCCCCCCTTGGACTGATCCATGTTGAATCTCTTCAATACTTTGTCAATGTACGAGCTCTGGGAGAGTGCCACCAACTTTCTAGATCTATCCTGGTATATCCTTATTCCTAAAATAAAGGCTACCTCTCATAGGTCTTTCATGGAGAATTTTAATGAAAGCCAAGCTTTCACCAATTGTAGCATGGGAATGTCATTTTCAAGAAGCAATACATCATCAACGTATAGGACAATGGATGTCAGTGCGCCCCCACTAACCTTCTTATATACACAAGAATCATCTTCGTTTTGAATGAAACCATAATCTTTTATGATCTCATCAAAACGATGGTTCCAAGAATGCGAAAGGTTTTCTTTTAACTTACACCCTTAAACATGCGAAAGGTTTTCTGATTCAAATTCCCATAGACACATAGTCATACTACCAATGGGATTCTGAGTGGGTCTATCTAGAGCGAACTGTTCCCGGTCCAACGGCTAACAGAACCTCTTATTACACTTGCATAAGTATCCAATACCTAAATATATGAGAACTATGTCGTTAAGCTTCCATAACGCACACAAGTGTAATACTAGTCTATTCCGCATTATTAATGTCCAATCTCGATAATACTTCGACTATGGATATTTAATGATTAAACCATTCGTGGATTAATATTGTCTCATATCTTATTAATCTGATTTAACCATATGGACTTTTATCATTAATATATATCCAAGTAATCTAATTACAATAATGATAAAATAACAATTTCCTTTTATCATATAGATAATTTGTACAAAAAACAATGTTATTTACAAATAGTGATGCTATGGGTCATAATTGTCCAACATAGATGACATGTTGGATGAATTGCATAGTTCCAAATTTTTTTATAATATTGATTAAAATAGTGGATACCATCAAATTCGCATGAGAGAGGAAGATGAGTGAAAACTGCATTTAAGACCAAGTATGACTTGTATGAATGGTTAGTTATGCTATTTGGTCTTTCAAACGCACCTAACACATTTATGAGATTGATGAATCATGTTATGTGTGCATTTTTAGGTAAGTTTATTTTGATGACATCTTAGTTTACAGTAAAATATTAGATAAGCATGTTACGCATTTGAAGCATGTTTTTGATGTGTTAAGGAATGAAAAATTGTATGCTAACTTTTATAAGTGCAATTTTTGTATGGATAGAATTGTTTTCCTTGGATTTATTGTGAGTGGAGATGGCATTGAGGTAGATTTGGAAAAGGTGAAGGAAATTCAGGATTGGCCTACACTAACAACAGTGACAGAAGTCAGAAGCTTCCATGGATTAGCAAGCTTCTACATTAGAATTGTTAAAGACTTCAGTAGTATTGCAGCACCATTAACTGAAGTAGTGAAGAAGATTGTTGGCTTCAAATGGGGTGAAGAGCAGGAGCGTGCATTCCAGGATCTGAAAATGAAGTTGTGCAGTGCACCAATCTTGGCACTACCCAACTTTGAGAAGACATTTGAGATTGAGTGTGACGCATTCGGATTAGGCATTAGAGCGGTTCTTAGAATAAAGGCTGCCTCTCACAGGTCTTTCATGGAGAATTTTAATGAAAGCCAAGCTTTCACCGATTGTAGCATGGGAATGTCATTTCCAAGAAGCAATACATCATCAACGTATAGGACAATGGATGTCAGTGCGCTCCCATTATCCTTCTTATATACACAAGAATCATCTTCGTTTTGAATGAAACCATATTTTTTTATGATCTCATCAAAACGATAGTTCCAAGAATGCGAAAGGTTTTCTTTTAACTTACACCCTTAAACATGCGAAAGGTTTTCTGATTCAGATTCCCATAGACACATAGTCATACTACCAATGGGATTCTGAGTGGGTCTATCTAGAGCGAACTGTTCCCGGTCCAACGGCTAACAGAACCTCTTATTACACTTGCATAAGTATCCAATACCTAAATATATGAGAACTATGTCGTTAAGCTTCCATAACGCACACAAGTGCAATACTAGTCTATTCCGTATTATTAATGTCCAATCTCGATAATACTTCGACTATGGATATTTAATGATTAAACCATTCGTGGATTAATACTGTCTCATATCTTATTAATCCGATTTAACCATATGGACTTTTATCATTAATATATATCCAAGTAATCTAATTACAATAATGATAAAATAACAATTTCCTTTTATCATATAGATAATTTGTACAAAAACACAATGTTATTTACAAATAGTGATGCTATGGGTCATAATTGTCCAACATAGATGACATGTTGGATGAATTGCATAGTTCCAAAATTTTTTGTAATATTGATTTAAATAGTGGATACCATCAAATTCGCATGAGAGAGGAAGATGAGTGAAAACTGCATTTAAGACCAAGTATGACTTGTATGAATGATTAGTTATGCTATTTGGTCTTTCAAACGCACCTAACACATTTATGAGATTGATGAATCATGTTATGTGTGCATTTTTAGGTAAGTTTATTTTGATGACATCTTAGTTTACAGTAAACTATTAGATAAGCATGTTAGGCATTTGAAGCATGTTTTTGATGTGTTAAGGAAAGAAAAACTGTATGTTAACTTTTATAAGTGTAATTTTTGTATGGATAGAATTGTTTTCCTTGGATTTGTTGTGAGTGCAGATGGCATTGAGGTAGATTTGGAAAAGGTGAAGGAAATTCAGGATTGGCCTACACTAACAACAGTGACAGAAGTCAGAAGCTTCCATGGATTAGCAAGCTTCTACATTAGAATTGTTAAAGACTTCAGTAGTATTGCAGCACCATTGACTGAAGTAGTGAAGAAGATTGTTGGCTTCAAATGGGGTGAAGAGCAAGAGCGTGCATTCCAGGATCTGAAAATGAAGTTGTGCAGTGCACCAATCTTGGCACTACCCAACTTTGAGAAGACATTTGAGATTGAGTGTGACGCATTCGGATTAGGCATTAGAGCGGTTCTTATGTAAGAAAAGTGACCAGTAGCCTACTTTAGTGAGAAGTTTAATGAAGCCGTTTTGAGATAGCCCACATACGATAAGGAGTTGTATGCGCTAGTGAGAGCCCTTGAGACTTGGCAGCATTATCTATGGCCTCGAGAGTTTGTGATCCATACAGATCATGAGTCATTGAAGCATTTGAAGGGTCAAGGTAAGCTGAATAAAAGGCACGCACGTTGATTAGAGTTTGTTGAGACATTTCCATATGTAATCCGCTACAAACAAGGTAAGGAAAATATTGTCACCGATGCACTATCGTGAATGTATGCTTCACTTAATTCATTGAGTGCAAGAATGATCGGGTTTGAATTTATTAAATAACTTTATGCAAATGATACCGACTTTAGTACAATTTATGCTGGATGTGAAAAGTCTACATGTAGTAAATTCTACCAACATGACGGGTTTCTGTTTAGGGAGAATAGATTATGCATTCCTATTTGTAGTATGTGTGAGTTGTTAGTTAGGGAAGCGCATGGGGGAGGTTTAATGGGGTGCTTTGGCATTGCCAAGACCTTAGGGGTATTGAGTAAACATTTCTATTGGCCAAAAATATGGAGAATTATTGAGCGTTTGTATGATAAATGATTAACTTGTAAAAAGGCTAAATCTAAGGTTATGCCTCATGGATTATACATACCAATGCATGTACCTAGTGAGCCATTGGTAGATGTATCAATGGACTTTAAATTAGATTTACCTAGTGTTGGGGTTTTATCAGGGCGGCGCAGCGGAAGAGGCGCGGTTCGGTCGAATTGTAGTTTAAAATTTTTAAACTTACGAATAAATTATTTAATATCCAATATTAATAAATCATTCATATTTCACCTAAACATATTTATTCGATATCATATAACGACATAAATAATATAGAAACATCGCGAAACTTTTACGAAATATTTTTCCGTAAAATAGCATAAAACGCGTTTCCGACCGAACCGACCGACCAATGCACATGGGGACTACCCAGGACAGCCCCAAAAACTTTTGGATAGTTCGTGGACTGCCTGAACAGTGACCAATTCACTGTTTGGGCAGCTGTTACCCGGTAACGCCGTTTTCACCGTTTTCGCGTATTTCCAGTCCGAAATAATTTCCGATAATTATTTTTCTTGGGAAATTAAAATAAAATTATTTATTTTAATTACTCAATACATAAAACCCAAAATTTTAAATCAAGAAATCAAATTTCATATAATTACCGAATTGACCCCATAACCTTATATTTTGATCATTTTGGTCCTCAAATTGTCAAATACATGTTTAAGTGATTCCAAATCAATCCCAAAATGATTTATACATGTCTAATACATGAAAATACAAATTGCAACACAAAATCCAATTTTTTGTCAAATTACCGAGAAGCCCCAGAATTTTCCAGATTTTGCGTTTTAGTCTTTTCTTGTTCAAAATAAGTCAAGATCAAATCCAATCAATCTCAAATTTAATAAACATCATATATACATCATAATACACCACATATATGAAAACCCTCAAATTTGATAAAGGTTATGAACCCTAATTTTACAATTTCCATAAATTGACAAATTAAACAAATTCAACACTTTAATCCAATCCTTACCACACCAAACAAGTCTCACCATCATGAAACCACTGAAGATCAATTCTAGGTCATTTATGGATGACCAAGCAACTCTAGAATGGAAACATCACCATCAAATGGTTTAAAGTATGCTAATGAACTAATTTCATGCAAACTTTGTTAAACATACATGCTCATCTTTCAAACAAGTTAAGACCTATTTAAATTACATACTTAAGGAATAGAGAAAATTCTAAGAATCACAAATTGAAGCTTAGACATATGGAAATAATTTCCTAGTCGAAGAAAGTTGGAAATTACTTACAAAATTCAAGGATTTGCGTAATTTCCTTCATTTGTTCTTCTTGTTTTCTCTCAACCTTACTTTGTAATTCTTATTCTCAACTTGTGTATTTCAAAAAATAAAAAGAAACAAAGCTTTTATATTTTTTGCTTGTTGGCCGAAAATTAACCAAAAACTAAATAACAAATTATTTTATTTTTGTTTCAATTTGATTGGAATAAGTTTACTTGTTAATAATGATAATCTTTTATCATTAAAGAAAAGCTTTACAAGTGAACCAACCAAATCATGCCATTTCCTAACACTAATCATGGTAAATATATTTATTTTTAAATTAATTTAATTATTTAATAATTAAATAATTAAATAAATTAAATACAAATATCTTAAATATATGTATTATATTTACATTAAATATCTCAAATACATATATTAATGATATATGTCAAATATCATATTTTGATCATTAATTAATGTGTATTTAATAAAATCAAATATTAAATACAAATACACATTAATTAGGAAATGATCGTCAGGTCCCCTTGCATGTATTTTTCGTTTAACCGTTAAACAACTTAGAAATAATCTTCATTATTCATAAAAGTTACCCTGGTGCTCTACGAGTATATTTCATTAGTGAGACTCTCTAGATTCAAGCATATCCATCACGAAATCCAATTTCTTGTTCATAACTCACCCACCCGTAAATTATGACGACCACAGATAAACTCGCTAAATCATACAGGTCGAGGTCATTGCATACGTATAATCCCTCCGTCACAAGTATCCGGATTATCCCAGAGATATAGATATAAACGTCAAATCTTTGTAGGTATAATCATGTCGACGTATCTATTAGCAATCTTCTAAAAAACACTTGGAACTTACTTCCAAAGTATACCACGACCATGAATTTAATAGATTGCTAATCATATAATGAATACTTATACCCTGTACACAGGACTGACAGATCCTATCTTGATACACACATGATATCATGAGCATGAGTCAACACCCAACGAACAGACGGAGGTTTGATATTAATAGATCGGTGACGTGACTGCCATCTAAGTGTGGAGGATAACTCATATATCCACAGTGGTATCTCAAGTCAAAGAATCACTATGCTACTCAACCCGAGAATATTCTTATTGATGTTGGTGTACCATCTATTAGGTAATCTTCGGTGAATCGTTCAGTGTTTATCAAATAAACACCTACACGTCCATACGAGTCTCCCAAGACTCATGGTTCCTTGGGATAAACCATCGGACCAAGTCCGATATACGACATGTATTGGTATCAACGGATATTACTAACCGACCCGTGTCAGTAAATCTTGACCAGGAACTCTATTCGATAATATATATATACAGTAGTGACACTTCCCAATGTCAATTACAAGCTACGTTGTAATTGCGTACTACATTATATATTATCAAGTCTTTATCTAATATATATATATATATCACTAAACACGATTTAGTTTCAATCTAATGAATTAGATCGAATATATATTATAAAAGACAAGAGGTGCAACCATAATTAAGTAATATTATGGAAAAAACGATATTGCTCGTATTCATGAATCGGACATAAATACGATCCGGATTGGCGCTCCGAGCACCAACCCTAATAATTTATCCCACTTACTCTAGTGTCAATCTACGGTATATATACACATCTTAATATATATCACATACGCATGGCCCTCAAGAACTCACATAGCGCTCAAAAGGTAGGCAACAATAAGTAAGCCCGCTATGACATATTGAGTTTGTCAAACAAACCCAATTATTTCCCTTAGCCAGCATCATTCATATTTTTGTAGAAGCTAAGTTCTACATCAATATGACTCAGATGCCACATCAATATTGTGCTATAACTTCTAAGTTATCCAAGTATTTGTGGATCAAATCCAAAATACTATGCAGACAACCGCAAGCACAACACCAATTCCAAACTTCTAATCTACAAGGTCACTATGCAACTTCACAAGTCGATACTTAATAAGTTGCATCTAATTCCACTCACACAGTAGAATCATCCGTGACACTCTCACTGTATCTTTTCTGACTTTTTATGATGAAGACAGTCTATCGTCATAATTAGACTCAAACCTAATTTGACCCTAATGGTTGCGAAATTTATTCTCCACTAATTAGAAACTCGTTCTTAATATCTCAAAGATAATAAAGAACATGTTTTATGACACATCTTATGGTCTAGAGAGTATCAAAATAACTCGTAACAATTACGATTAAATTGATATCTCTTATCACACTCAATATAGTATTCATTATGCCATCATCCTATGATGCATAAGATTGATTAGACATTCTAATCAATATCTTTTTCGAAAAAGGAATAATCCTTTATGAAAGATGAATACTATATATAAGACACACACTAACTATCAAACAGTTATACTAACTGTCATACAGATAGTCTTGTTGTGTCCTTTATTAGATCATATCTAATGTATGATTAATAAGAGTATCTCACAAGTCTCTTAGTTTTATAATTTATATAAAACTTTATATCAAAAATAATAAAGAACACTCCCACTGCTTTCACGGAGAAAAAAAAAAGAAAAGATTGAGGTAAACCTTTTTACCTCATAAACATCTCATTATTATCTTAATAATGATAATGTCATTATGATGTAAAACACTAAAAAGAAATTTGTACGCTCCCACTAACCTTTCTATCTTATATGTATTCTCTATGCTTTGATAAAATCAGACAATCTGACTGATATCAAAATTAGAAAACATAAATTTCTAGAAAGCTCATCCGAGTCTACAATAGGCTCTATAAGCTAATATACTAAATTGTTATCTTAGCATAATACAAACTCCAGTGCCATTCCAAAAAGAACTCTTCAAACTAAGAAATCACAATGGATCTCTTATCTGAAGAAACCATTCAGAAACGTCAATTTGTATTCTTTAGCTAAAATACACAATTTAATATCATCATTAACTAACAGATCTTAAATTGTTCAATCAGTGTGACTAGAGAAAATTTTCCTCATAATCTACAATAGATTGTTGAGTATAACTTTTCTAACTGTCATACTATAAAGGTCAAACCTTTAATAAGCTCACTGTGCTTTTGTTGTGTAAACCATTTGCACATTTTATGAACGATTCATAATGAAAGCTCAATCAAGTTCCAAACTTGATAGTAGTAAGCTTTGAACAATCTTAGATCTATGGTTTAATGTTAATTTCCGGAATCTGTATCAAATATCGTTCCCACTATAAGTTATATGATAACATTCTTCGATAAGAAAACAACAGAACCATTAAGTATCAAATACTTTGCAAATGATTCTGATATCCTATTGAACTTATATGGAAGTAATTAAAGGGTCTTTTCATCTTATTAATTATGTAGTTCCATTTATTGTTTATCATTCTCACATTTGACTTCAATAAGTCAATTCTTTTCTACAATGGTTAACATCTGATGTTATACACCAAGTAATAAAATATATATATATATATATATATTATATATATATCACTAAACACGATTTAGTTTCAATCTAATGAATTAGATCGAATATATATTATAAAAGACAAGATATGCAACCATAATTAAGTAATATTATGGAAACAGATATTGTTTGTATTCATGAATCAGACATAAATAAGATCTGGATTGGCGCTATGAGCACCAATCCTAACACTTAGGACTATGAAGGGTAGAGATTCCATCTTCGTAGTGGTTGATAGGTTCAGTAATATGGCACACTTTATAGCATGTCATAAGCCTGATGATGCCACTAACATTGCTGACTTGTTCTTCAGAGAAGTAGTACAACTTCATGGGATTCCATGGAGTATAGTTTCAGATCGTGATGTTAAATTCCTTAGTCACTTTTGGAAAGTTTTATGGGGTAAATAAGAAACTAAACTTTTTTATTCTACTACTTGTCACCCCCAAACTGATGGCCAGACCGAGGTGGTTAATAGGATTTTGACTCAGTTATTGCATACTATTATCAGTAAGAACTTAAAAACTTGGGAGGATTGTTTACCTTTTGTTGAATTTTCATATAATCGTAGTATTCATTCCTATACATCTTATTCACCATTTGAAATTATTTATGGTTTTCAGCCACTAACTCCATTAGATTTGTTACCATTACCTGTTGATGAGCATGCATGGTTAGATGGAAAAAGGAAAGTCGATTTGGTGAAACACGTACATGAGAAAGCAATAGAGCACATACAACGAAAGAATGAGTAATATGTTTCTCATGCCAATAAGGGAGGAAAGCGTGTGGTATTTCAGCCTGAAGATTGGGTATGGGTACACATGCGCAATGAGAGATTTCCTGAACAGCGTAAATCTAAGTTACAACCAAGAGGGGATGGTCCATTTCAAGTCTTGGAATGGATTAATGATAATGGATACAAGCTAGATTTACAAGGTAAGTATTATTGTCTACTACATTTAATGTTTCTGACTTAACTCTTTTTTATGCAGGTACAGATTCGAGGTCGAATCCTTTTCAAGTGGGAGGGAATGACATGTCTAGGCCACACATGAAGCATCAAAGGACATGGCCAGCAACATAATGGAGCCATTGCAAGTACCAGAATGGTCAATCACGAGACAGAAGGCTAAAAGAATCAGAGAAACAATGGCGGGATTAGTTCAGAGTTTTATGGCCAACTACAACAAACAAATCAGAGGCATAGTAGAGACACATGTGGGCTTCAATGGCGAGGGTCCTAAGCTACTTCACTTGGCCCAAATTAGTTCTGAATGAATTTTTACAAACCTATGCATTTTATGTTATGATTGTTGGACAATTATGACCCATAGCATCACTATTTGTACAGAACATGTTGTTGTTGTACAAATTAACTATGTGACAAAGGAAATTGCTCTTTTATCATTTGTAATTGGATTACCGGGATATATAAATAATAAGAGTCCATATGATTAGTACTAGATTAATAAGATATGAGACAATATTAATCCACTAAGGTTTAATCATTAAATATCCCTAGTCGTAGTATTTTCTAGACTTGACACCGATAATGCGGAATAGACTAGTATTGCACTTGTGCGCATTATGGAGGCATAATGTCATAGTTCTCATATATTCGGGTATTGGATACTCATGCAAGTGTAATAGAAGGTTCTGTTTACCGATGGTACGGAAACAGCTACGCTCTGGATAGACCCCTCGGAATCCCATTGGTTGTATGACTATGTGTCTATGGGAATCCGAATCAGGGTAGGTGTATTTGGTCTTAACCTGAGACTTGCATCACTAATACTTGTGACAATCAATATACTTTGGTTTTGGTCGTCCGGGGCTTTAACAGGTTCTGTGTACGCCTCTTCTGGGTATATTAAGAATCGTAGTGTATTGGGTGTGATTTCAAGATGGAAGTATCACTTCAGTCATATGGAGATGATGATCACGCAGGATACGGAACTAGTACTCTTTAGTATTGCAATCATCGGGATAATATGACTAGGTCATGATTATCTGATTAGAGAGACTAGTTACCAGAGATCCGATATATGTTTCGAACGGGGCAGACATAATTCCAGCCCCAGACCTAGCATGTGATATCGATACTGGATCGTAATATGTAATACTACGTATACTACGCCTGACAAAGATTACATATTCCTTTACAGAATATTTCTGGAGAATTGGGTAGGCACGGTGCTTTGCTAGAAGCCAACCATGTCTTGTAAATTAGTAAGAACGTGATACCGGGTGTGCACGTATTCGGATAGTCCGATGATCGTATTTACTGCCAACATATCTAGGGATCTCTTGGGTCATTTCCTAAAGATTCACCGTTGAGATTTGACTCGAACAGAAAATTAATCTGGGATTAATTATGAGAGAAAAAACTATCCGGGATTAATTATGAGATAGAAAACTAATCCGGGATTAATTACGGCAATGAATTAATCTGGGATTAATTACGACGAGAATTTATCTTGGATTAAATTCGTCGAGAAGAGAGAACGCGATATATTTGGAATTAATCGGCAAAATAAATTTAATAGTTAAATTGAATTTCTCTATTTAATTTATTTAAATGGGCTAAAATAATATATTAGATTTATTAATTGAAATTAGATTTCAAAGCGGAATTATAATTGGATTTTCATTCAAGCGAACGAATTATTTTAGAATTAATTCGCAAGCGACTTTCGTAATAATTTTGCGAGGCATTATTATTTAATTAAATTGGATTTAATTACGTCACGACGGAAAATTCATTTAATCGGATTAAACGAAACCGAGCCCGAAGTGTGTTGAGCGACCCAACTTGAATTTTGAATTTAAGTGTGGGACCCACTAGTCACATCACTTGTCAAAGGTGATGGTGGTAGTTGGTTAAAGTGAATGGTTTTCATAAAACCACTTACTTTTAACCAACCTTTTTTTTGTTTTTGGAAAACAATTACATCATTTGGTTTTTGTAAAGAAACACAAAACATAACAAAAACACTTATATCTCTCATTCCTCCCTCTCAATTGCCGAACATACACTCTTTGGAAGGGAAAATGTTTTCTTTCAAAAAAATTTCTAGCTAGCACTTCAAAGAGTGAATCAAGGTGATAGGGAAACTCACCCGAGAGTTTGGAACTCGATTTCAAGCTCCGAAGCTTCCAACACATCCAACAAAGAAGGAATTTTTTGAAATCTCCTCAACCGATCAATGTGAGTATTCCACAAATCTCTTGATAATTCACACACGAATCACTCTTAGACGATCTTGGCATGTTCTAGGAACACTTACAATGGTATCAGAGCGATCTAAGTTTGATTTGGAATTCTAGGGTTCTTAAACTTTAATTTGTGAATTTTGTGTTTGGAGCTTAATTTTCTTAAATTGAAGGTTTGGTTGAGTTTATATGATGTTGAATTGGATTTGTGCATCATTTATTTTGTTAAAAAATGATTAGATTAATTTTTCCCCAAATTCACATGCTTGGCCGAAAGTTACCCTAGGTTGCTAATGGTGGAATTTTTGAAATTTAACAATTGGATGTATTGATGGCATGAAATGAATCTTAGATGTTGATTTAATTAGATTGAAATCAAATTGGATGTTAATTTTGTTGCTATTGTTGTGAGCTTTGTAGCATGTTATAAGATTGATTTTGCTTCAATTTGTGTTGGACATGAATTGGAAATGTAGAGCATAATTAATTGGATTAATTAAATGTTTTGGAAACATTAGGTTAGTTAATTAATTGTGTTAATTACACTTGAATTAGATTAATATGTAATTTGGAATGATATTAATTTAATTTATTGTATTTGGGCTTAATGGGCTTGGTTGGGCCAAGTTTGGTTTAGGATAATTGGTTGGATCCAATTAGGCCTAAAACCATTTCCATAAAGTCCAAATATGATAATTGGGCCTAATGGGCCTAAATTGATTTATGGCATATGGTGATTCGTAATTGGGCCTTGGCATCTTGGGTTTGACCCATAATTGCCAAAGCTTATGCCTAAGGAATTAATTAAAAGCCCATTGGACTTTAATTGAATAGTATTGGATACTAATTGGGCCTTTGAGACCCATAAAGATTGGATTTGGAATCCAAGTCTAAAAGGCACTAATGAAAGTGTAATTATTTAATTTGGAATTAAATATGAATTAGTATTGAATATAATTTAAATTGGATTTAAAATTGTAGTTCGATATAATTCAAGAATACATACTTTGAGTATTTATTCTTAAACGAGTTGGACTCGCGCAAATCAAATCGTTGTTTGAACATTGGATGGTCATTAATCAATGATTAATTAATTGGATTAGATTGATTGATAACATGCTTTCTGTGAATACTTAGATGTATGTATGAATAATGTATATCGGATGGATATTATAAGAGTGAGGGCAATTTTGGAAATTGTTGTAATAAATTTAGAATTTATTAAATTGGACATGCGCGTTCAACCTATTATCTCCTTATCTCATTGTATTTCTCTTCTCACCAATTCCCCTCAATGTAAATGAGGTTTCTTTAGAAGTATTATGTAATTGGGTAGAAGTATGAATAGTGCTAGCGGGAGAGAGGAAAGTGAGAGATTTGTTCTAGGAACAAGTTTGTTATATATCCATCCGAATATCATTATTATTTTATCGCGCCTTATTATGCTTTTAGAATGCATGCTTAAGGGTGTATGATGAGACCTAATTAAAGATAATAAATTGGTTGTCAAATCATGACAAAAACCCTCATTTTATATTAAGCGTTTTTCCCTCCATTGAGTGATTCTCTCTCAAGATCCAAGATTGGCATTGGTTTGTTGGCCAAAGTCAAGACCTTTCTCCATCGCGGATGTGTTTGAATCATGAAGGCTTTGTTCCATATCGTACGCCTTGGGCAAGTTGTGATTTGTTGGCCAAAGTCAAGGTCACTTCTTGTTCATCGACCTCGATTATGAACCTTTCCCACTGTCAATGGGTCACGCTTAACTGGTTTCATTAAGCTTGTTGATCCAAAGCCAAGGCTTAATTGATTCAGAGGAAAAAAGTTAGGGAATATATCGGATATATTGGCATATATTGGATATATGTTTCGGACTTGGATGTCCACCTACTGGATCTAGGAATTGGATGGGATCCAATTGATCTTAGAGATCTACCTAGTTAAGTTTCATACATTTTTTGGCCAAAGTCAAGGTTGTGTGTTATTTAACGGGATCCTAGCCCACTAGGAAACTAGGTTTCCTGAGTACTCCATAGAGGGTTAGAGGCTCACCGAAAAATAGTGGGAGGCAAGTATGAAATTTACAATTTCGTTTAAATACTTGCCAATACGCGCTCATTTCATTTTTCGTCATTAAAAAATTTATATATATTAGTTGGACTAATATTCAATTGTTGTTTTAATTAAACAGTTGGACTGTATTCAAACTATTTCATTTATAGTTGATTATATAATTGGATTATAGTAATCAATATATTTGAATTTTACCGATCATTTATAGTTGGTTATATAATTGGATTATAGTAATCAATACATTTGAAAATAACCAATCAATAGTAATTGATTATATAGTTAAACTATAGAAATCATTATATTTGATTGTACCTGAAATCGTTGATTGGATAGTTGGACTATTGGAATCAAGATAATTGAAAGATTAGCGTTTAAAACAAAATCTTGGGTGAAAATGTCTTTAAGCGGCTTCAATTTTCAAATTGGGAATAGAACCTCAGGATAGTCCTGGGAGCCAAGAAGTTACTTTATTTGATAGAGTGACATCTCGGGCCTAAGCCCAAAGTTGAGCAAATAGTGGAGCATGAGCTTTGGAAGACTCATGGTGATGATAACTTTAGTGCTCAATCTGTTATGCTTGCCGCAATGATTCCTTAATTTCTTTGTCAGAACTAAGGATTAGATCCTTATAGTATGATATTGAAATTGAAGGATCTTTATAGATCTATTCTTAGATCTTAGAAGTACTAATTGCAATAAGAAAACTCTTGGAGAGTTAATGGCTATGCTCAAGGAGATAGAGCCAGAGCTTGCAAAAGGGCAAGAAGCGCAAGGCGCATCTTACTCATACATCCCAGAAGGTCTAGGCTTGGCAGAAGACTTATAGGGATGTGAAAAGGGGCAAAGGAAAAATCATCACAGTCTTCTGGGAAGACAAAGGACATATCCCAATATGTCTGCCTAAACTGTTGCAAACGGGGGCACTGGAAGCGTGACTGCCGTATGGACAAGGCAGACATGAAGGAAGTGAAGGTGGGACAAGGTTCCGGCTTCAAGTATGTTTGTTATAAACATGTCCACTGCTGGTTTTAAAATTGGATTTTAGATACTGGATGTGGTACATAAATATATGTACTGATGTGCGGGATCTGCTGATAAGCAGGAGACTGGCTTCAGATGAGATCAAACTGCGAGTTGGAAACGGGACGAGAGTCGCTGTTTTGGCCGTAGAATCCTAAGTTTTGGAACTGCCCTTTGGGCATGTACTTAAATTAGGAAACTGTTATAATGTATCTAGTTTGACTAGGAACATTATCTCTATATCTAGTTTAACCTGTTGCGGGTATACCTTTATATTCTAAAACACTAAGTGTTTTGTTTATAAAGATGATATTGAGATAAACACATTAGATGTGAATAACAACATTTATATTTAGAATATAAATGAATCTCAAATATATAATATGACAAACAAAAGCTCAAACTGAATAACTCTGTTGAGACTTAAAAGTGGCATTGTTGTCTGGGACACATTAATAAGACTCGTATATCCACACTTTTGAAGAGTGGATACTAGGACGGATTTGATTCTAATTCAGATGATGTCGACGAATCTAGTTAATTAGGCAAAGTGCCTAAAACACCTTTTACTTGGTAAAAGTGCAAGTGCCACTGATCTGTTAGCCCTCGTTCATAGTGACGTATGTGGGCCCATGTCTAGCTAGGCTAGAGGTGGTTATGAGTACTTTGTAACCTTTACGGATGTTGCATCGCGTTATGGTTATGTGTATCTTATGACACACAAATCGAAAACTTTTGATAACGTTAAAAAGTTTCGACACGAAGTAGAAAAACAGACTGGTAAAAGTATTAAAAACATTACGGTTAGACCATAGTGTAAAATACTTAAACATATGAGTTTCAAGATTACTTGAAAGAGTATGGTATTCTTTCACAGTGGACTCCTCTCGGGACACCTCAATTTGATGGTGTATCCGAACAGAGAAACCGAACTTTGTTGGACATAGTAAGGTTAATGATTAGTCGCTCTGAGCTACCAATTTCCTTCTGAGGATACACATTAAACAGTGCAATACTTATTTTGAATAAGGTTCCATAAAAATCTATTAGACAGACTTCATATTAGATATGAATAGGAAAGAAATCGGGTTTCTCATTCCTGAAGATTTGTTGATGCTGGGCATATAATTGAATGTTTGGATGGTACCAAACTAGAACCCAAATCGGAAAAGTGCCTATTTGTAATTGGTTGTCCTAGGGAAACCAAAGTATAGTACTTATACAACTCACAAGAGAACAATGTAATTGTTTCTCTTCATGCGGCTTTCCTAAGTGGAATTCCTATATGCAGTGGTAAGTGGGAGGAAAGTAAAACTCGATGAAAATCATAGTAATATTGTTCCAGGCACCGAGTCCTCACGGAACACCAACAGTTCAACAGGGATGAAACTGTACCAATAATCTTTGAATACACAAGAACCGCGTAGGTTGGAGAGAGTCAGAAAACAACCTGGGAGGTATGGGTTTCTGATCTCACCTCTTGTAGAAATTAGTCTTATTGAGGATACTGAACCGACTACGTATGAGGAAGTGATACAAGGTATCGACTCCTTTTATGGCGAAATGCCATGAAGTCCGAAATGGATTCCATGTATACAACTAAGTTTGGACACTGGTTGATGTACCAAAAGGTATTGTGCCTATTGGAACTAAATGAGTCTTCAAGGAAGACATACATGGATGGAAACATACAAATGTACACAGCTAGGCTTGTACAGAAAGGGTATTGTCAATGACATAGTGTCGACTACGAAGAAAGTTTTTCACCTGTTGCCATGATTAAGTCCATTTGGATAATTCTTGCTAATGCTGCATATTTCATTTATGAAATATGGCATATGGACTTCAAAACCACTTTCCTTAACGGAAACCTTTTGGAGGATGTTTATAAAATCCTGACGGTTTTGTTGTGCCAAAACATGCAAACAAGGTTTGCAAGTTAAATCGATCCATTTATGGATTGAAGCAAGCATAGCGTTCTTGGAACCAATGTTTTGATGAGATCATAATGGTATATGATTTCATTCAAAAACGAATATGATTCTTGTGTATATAAGAAGGTTGGTGGGAGCGCATAAATAATGAATTTCCTATTCGTTGATGATGTATTGCTTCTTAGCAATAACATTCCCATAATATAATCAGTGAAAGTTTGGCTTTCATTAAAAATTATCCATGGTGTACCTGGGAGAAGCAGGCTTTATTCTAGGAATAAAGATCTATTGGGATAGATCTAGAAAGCTGTTGAGAACCCTCCCAGAGTTCGTACGTTTTTGAAATGTATGTGACCTGATGTCTCATATGCTTTGAGCATATGTAGACGCCATAAGGCCAATTCGGGTGATGGTCACCGGATTAATGTAAAGAACATCATTGAGTGTCTTTGACGAACTAAGGATGCTTTCAGAAAATATAGGGAAATGAGAACTTGAGGTGACTAGGTTCACCGCTGCAAGTTTCCAAACCGATAAAGATGACTTTAAGTCGCAATAAAGGTACATATTTAATTTGAATAACGGAACAATGAGCTGGAAATCTTCCAAGCAAGATACTATTGCCGAATAAATAATAAAAGCGGAACATTGCTACAGCTGAGGCAGCATTAGAAGCATTTTGGATCTATATAATCCTAATTGGATTAGGAGTAGTTCTGTTAGCAGCTGAGCTAGGCTACAACATAGGCTAATGAACCATCATCTCATCAATGATCCAAGTATATACTTTGACTATTTCATCTGATTCGTCGGATCATACATCGTGGCGATGTGATGATCGAATAAAACGCATCAGATGATAACATTGTAAATCCGCTGACGAAAGCTGTTTCTCAACAGAAGTTTGAGCGAACCGTACATGGTTCAGGTGTAAGACACTTAGTGATTGGCTATAGGCCAAGTAGGAGATTGTTGGATAATTATGACCCATAGCATCACTATTTGTACAGAACATGTTGTTGTTGTACAAATTAACTATGTGACAAAGGAAATTGCTTTTTTATCATTTGTAATTGGATTACCGGGATATATAAATGATAAAAGTCCATATGATTAGTACCAGATTAATAAGATATGAGACAATATTAATCCACTAAGGTTTAATCATTAAATATCCCTAGTCGTAGTATTATCGAGACTGGACATCGATAATGCGGAATAGACTAGTATTGGCACTTGTGCGCATTATGGAGGCATAATGGCATAGTTCTCATATATTTGGGTATTGGATACTCATGCAAGTGTAATAGGAGGTTTTGTTTACCGATGGTACGGAAATAGCTTCACTATGGATAGACCCATCGGAATCCTATTGGTAGTATGACTATGTGTTTATGGGAATCCGAATCAGGGTAGGTGTATTTGGTCTTAACCTGAGACTTGCATCGCTAATACTTGCGACAATCAGTATACTTTGGTTTTGGTCGTCCGGGGCTTTAACAGGTTCTGTGTACGCCTCTTCTGGGTATACTAAGAATCGTAGTGTATAGGTGTGATGTCAAGATGGAAGTATCAATTCAGTCATACAGAGATGATGATCACATAGGATACGGAACTAGTACTCTTTAGTACTGCAGTCATCGGGATAATATGACTAGGTCATGATTATCCGATTATAGAGACTAGTTACCAGAGATCCGATATATGCTTCGTACGGGGCAGACACAATTCCAGCCCCGGACCTAGCATGTGATATCGATACTGGATCGTAATACGCAATACTACGTATACTATGCCTGACAAAGATTACATATTCCTTTACATAATATTTCTGGAGAATTGGGTAGGCACGATGCTTTGCTAGAAGCCAACCATGTCTTGTAAATTAGTAAGAACGTGGTACCGGGTACGGACGTATTCGGATAGTCCGATGACCGTATTTACTGCCAACATATCCAGGGATCTCTTGGGTCGCTTCCCGAAGATTCACCGTTGAGATTTGACTCGAACAGAAAATTAATTTGGGATTAATTATGAGAGAGAAAACTAATATGTGATTAATTACGACAATGAATTAATCTGAGATTAATTAAAAGAGAAAGAATTGATCTGGAATTAATTGCGATGAGAATTTATCTGTGATTAAATTCGTCAAGAAGAGAGCACGCGATTAATTTGGAATTAATCGGCAAAATAAATTTAATAGTTAAATTGAATTTTTCTATTTAATTTATTTAAATGGGCTAAAATAATATATTAGATATATTAATTGAAATTAGATTTCAACGCGGAATTAAAATTGGATTTTAATTCAAGCGAACGAATTATTTTAGAATTAATTCGCAAGCGACTTTCGTAATAATTTTGCGAGAAATTATTATTTAATTAAATTGGATTTAATTACGTCGCGACGGAAAATTCGTTTAATCGAATTAAACGAAACCGAGCCCGAAGTGTGTTGAGCCACCCAACTTGAATTGTGAATTTAAGTGTGGGACCCACTAGTCACATCACTTGTCAAATGTGATGGTGGTAGTTGGATAAAGTGAATGGTTTTCATAAAATCACTTACTTTTAACCAACCTTGTTTTTGTTTTTGGAAAACAATTACATCATTTGGTTTTTGTAAAGAAACACACAACATAACAAAAATATTTTTCTCTCTTCTTACTCCCTCTCAATTGCCGAACATACACTCTTTGGAAGGGAAAATTTTTTCTTTCAAAATTTTTTATAGCTAGCACTTCAAGGAGTGAATCAAGGTGATAAGGAAACTCACCTGAGAGTTTGGAACTCGATTTCAAGCTCTGAATCTTCCAACACATCCAACAAAGAATGAATTTTTTGAAATCTCCTCAACCGATCAATGTGAGTATTCCGCAACTCTCTTGATAATTCACACACGAATCACTCTTAGACGATCTTGGCATGTTCTAGGAACACTTACAATGATAGTTTTTGGACTTTTTGTATTTTCGCCCCTTATGGGTATTTTTGTCTATTCACGCATTTAGGGTTTCTATTTGTAACCTATTTAGACTTGTTTTTCTTCTTGGTTAAAGATATTCACGATTTTGATTGAAAATATTTAAGCTTTTATGATTTTGGCTATGGTCGAATTCTTATGAGGGAGGGATTCCCCTTTTCAAGTTTAAAATCGACTTATCTAAGTTTAGCAAGCTTAGTAGCGTCTCTGTTGCTAGCAAAACATATTGATTTCATGTTTCGAGTTATCATGGGTAATGTTTCATGGTGGTTTAGGGCTGATTTTGGATGGGTTTTGTTCTTACAAAATCATTGATTAAGGTTCTTGGGGCTTAAAAAAAATACTTTGTTTGCTTGGTTTCGCATCCTAGTGAGTTTCCTGTCATTTGGGTTGAAAGAAAAATTTATGGTACAAGGTATGTACTCTAAATCACTTTTATGATTCATATAATGTTTGAAAATCTTGAAATTGATTTTTTTTTTATAATATAATCTTTAGAAATGACACTCTAACGATTCTACATATTGGCATAATAATATTTTAATCCTATAATTTTGAAAATATAAATTTTATTCCATACTATTTAATATTTTGCATTAATTTCGAGTCATTTTTTATCTGATTAGTATTTAATAACTTGAATACCCCAAAATTTATATAAATATAGCAAAAGCTTATTTGAAAATAAGATGTAAAGTGACTCAATTAACAACAAAAATAATTTAACGACGTGAACTAAAGTTTAATTTTTTCTAAAATTATATGAACCACTACGTAAAAACAGACCTACCTTTTTTAACGGACAATTCATGATAGATTCGAATTTTTGGATTCGGTCCGGGTACAGACCTGGAATTTCAGAATTCGAGCTCATAATTTGATACAAATATAATTAAAAATATATATATATATATATATATATATATATATCTTGATTTTCGAATTCAGGTATACACAGATCGATATCCACGCAAGTTTAGAATTCTGGGATCCGAGTCCACAATTTTATACAAATATAATTAAAAAAGATTTAAAATTTAGGATTTCAGGATCCAATTCGGGTATACTCAGATCTGCACTGAATATACTCATATTCAAGTCTGAAAATTTTTCAGGATATGGATACAGACCTAGATCTACCAAAACACATCCTCATCCGGATTCATACAGATCCAGGTACAAGTCCGAATTTTTCCATTCCTTAAAGTGAGTTATGAAAATTTTAGACAAAATGAGAAAATTTCCTAAAATTATTTACGTATTTATATTTCTTAACTAATTTTAAAAATATTTTTCGACAGTTAAACAAACGAACTCTTGGTTTTTGTTCTTTTTGGTAAATCCCTTTTTTTTATAAGCAGTGGCGAAGCCACGTTGGGCCCAGTAGGGGCAGTTGCCCCCACTGGACCCACTATTATATATATATATATATATATATATATTATATATATATATCTTGATTTTCGAATTCAGGTATACACAGATCGATATCCACGCAAGTTTAGAATTCTGGGATCCGAGTCCACAATTTTATACAAATATAATTAAAAAAGATTTAAAATTTAGGATTTCAGGATCCAATTCGGGTATACTCAGATCTGCACTGAATATACTCATATTCAAGTCTGAAAATTTTTCAGGATATGGATACAGACCTAGATCTACCAAAACACATCCTCATCCGGATTCATACAGATCCAGGTACAAGTCCGAATTTTTCCATTCCTTAAAGTGAGTTATGAAAATTTTAGACAAAATGAGAAAATTTCCTAAAATTATTTACGTATTTATATTTCTTAACTAATTTTAAAAATATTTTTCGACAGTTAAACAAACGAACTCTTGGTTTTTGTTCTTTTTGGTAAATCCCTTTTTTTTATAAGCAGTGGCGAAGCCACGTTGGGCCCAGTAGGGGCAGTTGCCCCCACTGGACCCACTATTATATATATATATATATATATATATATATATATATATATTAGAAAATATAAATGATTAAACAACACCCATAAATATATTATTTATTAATTTTTTGAGTTGTATTTTTTAATATAATATGTAGGCCCAAGTCCAAATTAGTTAAAAAATTCCAATACATTTTTGCATCAATCTTATTTCTTAAACATATCTAAAATAATTATATTTAATTTGTATGTGTATAGATAATTGATTATTTTTCATTTTAAATTCACTCATTTATGTGTTTTTCCATTTACAAAAGAATATGGATTTCATTTTAAATTCACTATACACGACTATGTTTATACTTAGGTTTGATTATTGATATTCTAATTTATTGATATATTTATAGTGATTCTTTTACTAAACCATGTCGTGTATAGTTGTTATGTATAAAATATTCACATATTAATATAAATATAATTATTTTGTATATATTTTTTTTATATTTATTTGTTATTTATAGTTGTTCAAAGCACAAATATTGCGTTTTGGCACTAGGCGTTTAATAATTTAATTAAAAAGGTGATTAAATCTACAATAAATTAGCGGAAATTTAATATATAATATACTAATAAACTTAAAAAATATAATTTTAAAAAAAATATTTTTACTTAAATTTTTTTGGTAAATTGGTATTTTTAGAAATTATGGATAAAAATATAATTCTGAAAATTTTGTGTTAATTTATAAGTTTAGAAACTATAGGCTATTTCATAATTTTCAAAAGTATATGGATCATCTTGTAATTTCAAAAAATATGTATGAATTCATTATATATTAGTTTGGTAAGAAAAAAATTTAGCTCCACTGATTGAAATTTCTGAATACGCCACTGTTTATAAGGGTGTGAGTTGTATATTATAAAATTATTTTCCGAACAATGCCCTTTGATCGTGATTGGTTCCATAAGCACGAAATCGTCAGATTTGGTAAGCTGGTTTCCAGCCCAGAAATCGTAATCTGCTCTTTCACATGCTATAGCTGAAAGGGTGCTTTAGTCAATCTACATAAAAATGCAATGGATTTGAAATGACGTGGCTATATCTGATTAGATTAGTTTTTCAAAAAAATATATACCTATTCACAGAGCAATTTTCACACCTCGAGTTAGGTTTTTATGGAAGGAAAGAAAGAAAGAACCACTCCTAGGTAGATCCGGCCACGGTTTCGGTTCGAAATCAAAATCGAGCCAGAACCGAACTGATTGGAACCGGACGGTTCCGATTTAACCGGAATTAGAATTTTTCACTTCGGTTAGGGTTCACCCCTAACTGAATCGAATGGTCTGGTTCCAACCGGAACCAAACGGTTCCGGTTGGAACAGTAGCCCAACGGCTAGTAGCCGTTGAGCTGGCAAGGAGCAACGGCTCCCTGCCCTATGCCGTAAAAGAAAATAAAAATAATAATTAATATTAATTATAATTACAAAATTACATTTAATAACATTAATAAAACGACTAGTTTTATGGACATTTTAGGTATCACAAAAATATTTCAAAAATATATAAATATGAGTCATTTTTCATTTTTTCAACACACCAGTTCTCAATTTCTACAATTCTCTCATTCTCAATTCTCTCATCTATAATTTCTCATTCTCAATTCTTTCACTCTTTAATATTTCTTTAAAAAAATTGGCAAGCTCATCTGAGAACACCGTGTCCAATATGTCAACACAAGAAAGCGGCTCTAGTATCGGTATACGGAGAAGAGAAGTTAAGTCTTGTTCTTCCGATATTTTCAAAATTCATTTTCATTTAGTCGATACTAAAAATGAATGTCCAAGAGCAATATGCAACTATTGTGTGGTTTCTTAAAAATTTATTGGTGGCTATGGAAATATGAACAAACACTTGGATAGACATCATGCCGTTGAATTAGACTTGATACAACGCAAACTCAAATGGCCAAGTACGCATCATCTAGTTGAGGTACGAACTCTTTAGATTTATTTAAATATTCTGATGCTAAAAATAAAGAAGAATTTACAATATTTACTTGTATGACACATCTTCCTTTAAGTTCTGGTGAAAAAGTATTTTTACTAATTACGTTCAGAATGCTTTAAATCATGATGCATGTAGAATGACTTGAAATACAACAAAACGTCAAATTTTTAAATTATATAAAGATGATAAAATTATTTTAAATAAAATATTTAAAGATATTAAAGGTCGTCTTTCTATTTGTTCTGATATTTGGAGTGACAATTGGAAAACACACTCATACATGGGTGTGACTTGCATCATAGAACATGCAAAAACGACATATTGCATTTAGAGTTTTTGATGAGCAACATACTGCACAAAATATTTATAGAATGATGAAAATAATTTTTGATGAATTTGGTTTATTGGGTAAAATTTTAACAATTGGTTTTGATAACGCATCTGCAAATACTGCATCAATTAGAGATTTGAAAGAAATATGCAAACTAAATTTGGGGGGTCGAATTTTCATGTTCGTTGCATATGTCATGTCCTTAATTAATGTGTTCAAGATGATCTCACTTGTTTAACGCCTTTAATTGATCCTATTAAAATTGCACTTAATTGTATTTGATAATATTCTCAAGTTAGGAGAGAATGAGCCAAGTTTTTATAAATTAAATAGTACTAAAGTGATATAATTTTCACGAGATGTTCCAACATGTTGGGATTCAACTTATTTTCTTTTATGTCAAGTTTTCTAATACAAAGATGCATTATGTAGTTTTTTTCTCAACATGTTTAACATATCACACTTTTTCCTAGTCAATGGGATATTTGTGAAAAAATTTAGAAATTTTAAAAGTTTTTAATGATGCTACAAATATTTTTAGTAGTGTTTATTATCCTACATCATATTTATTTCTTGTTGAAAGTTTGAGTATTGTTGGTACTTAAGCTGAGCATACTGAAAGTTCTTATCCTAATGATGTTGTTTTAATTGAAGTTATTTATGTTATGAAACGAAAAATGGTTGAATTATTTTAAAGATATTCCATTACTTTATCTTATTGCCACAGTTTTTGATCCTAGGTTTAAATTAGAAGGTTTGAATAGTGTCTTACAAACTTACTATGGATATTTAGAAATAGCTGATGAAATTAATATTACAAGAATAATAGATAGAATAAAAATTGATTTAATAGATTGATTGAATGATTATGTTAGTAGATATAACTTGCAATTAGTAGGACAATCTAATATTAGCGAATCCGTAATACATTCAAGACTTAACGTAGTGATCGTTGGCTACTACAACAAAATAAAAAACATAGGGATAACACGACTAACAATTTGAAATTAGATAATTATTTATCTACCAATTTCGAGTTTCCTACTGAAAATTTAGTGAGTTAAAATTTTCAAGTATTTGACTGGTGGAACCGACATCAAAATATATTTCATGTATTATCAATTATTGCTAAAGATGTTATGACAACACATATTTCCACCGTTGCGGTTAAGCAAGCCTTTATCTTAGAAAGTAATATATTGGAAGCGAGATGATCTTCATTACATCCAAGCACTTTAGAAGCAATAACATGTGTGGATGATTGAACCTGTTGAAGACAGCACTTCCCAGCTACAAAGAAGCTGGCAAAACGTGTGTGTGTGTTTGTGAATTACAGCTTGTGTGTGTGTGTGCATGAAACAACCAGGAGCAAGCTGGCAAACCGCGTGACACTGTTCACGCGGTTTGAACACTATAAATTTGAGCTTTGAGTCCATTGTTTAGTATCCCAGAAATCCCAGAAGTGTAAGAATAAATAGTAAAGTGGTGTGAGAGTTTTTTGTAAAGCTTGAGTTAGAAAGCTTTGTAATTCTTTTGTTTGTAATATAAAAGAAGAGTTTTTCTCTCCAATCACCTCTATTGTGTGTGTTTCATCACAACAAGTGGTATCAGAGCTAAGGTTACTCGGAGGGATCCCGAAACTCAGAAACAGAGGTTCGGTTCGAAAAGTCGGTTCCGACGAAAGTTGTCGAAAATCCATTTTGAGCATACCATCGGACTTCTCACGGCGAGACGAGCACGGTGATATTTTTCGGTGATCGAACGGAGGTCCCAGTCAGCCGCACGCGCCAACCAGCAGCTGCTCCACGCGCGCCCACTCGCACACGCGCTTCACGCGCCAGCGGAAGGAAGAAGACGACCACGTCAACCGCCACGTGTCGCCACATCAGCGCCACGTCAGCGCCACGTGTCTGCCACGTCAGCATTCCTTGGTAAATTTCAGATAGGTCCCTGAACTTTCTGGAAATTACATTTTAGCCCCTAAACTTTCAGTAATTTGCAATTTAGTCCCTGAGCTTTTTGTAAATTGCAATTTAGTCCCTGAAATTTTTTGTAATTGCACTGTGGCCCCTGAACTTTTGGAAATTGCAATTTGACCCCTGTAATTTCTGAAATTTGTAATTTGGTCCCTGTGTCGGATTTTGACAAACGAAGTGTGATTTCCACCATTTTCGACCATTTCGGACGCAACGGTGAGGTCTGTATTTTGAAATTATGCTTAGAATTTTTATGATGGATGGGGGCAACGGAAAAATGGTTTTGTTAACCAGTACAAACTATTTCACATGGAGAGGAAGGATGAAAGACCTTCTGTATGTGAAGGACTATGATGGATCAGTATTTCTGAAGCAGAAACCAGAAGGAATGACCGATGAGAAGTGGGCTAATCTTCATCAGAAAATATGCAGTACTATTCGTCAGTGGATCGACGACAGTATCGTGAACCATGTCAGTGAAGAAACAAATGCACGTGTCTTATGGAGAAAGTTGGAGGAGCTTTTCCGAGCAAAGACTGGCAACAACAAGCTGTACTACATCAAGAAGATGATGGGTTTGAAATATCAGGAAGGTACAGCTGTGGCGGACCAAATCAACGATTTCCTCGGCACCATGAAAGAATTGTCGGGATTGGGCATAGACTTCGGTGATGAGGTAAATGGCTTAATACTACTTAATATATTACCAGAATCTTGGGAAACGTTCAGATCTACGGTGATAAATTCAGCCGCAGATGGGAAAGTCACTATGGAGATGGCAAAGACCAGGATCTTCGAGGAAGAAAAGAGGACGAGAATGCATGAGTCGGCATCAGCCTCAACCTCAGAAGCTCTAGTGACAGAAAAGAACACCAGAAGGGGGATGAGTAAAAGCCGAGGCCCAGTCAGACCAGACAAAAACTAAGGTAAATCTAAAACTAGAGATATTGAGTGCTACCACTGCAAAAAGAAAGGTCATATGAAGAGGGACTGTTACAAACTGAAGAACGAGCAGTCCAGGAGAGATGGTGACTTTAATCAAGAAAGAGTTGCTACTACCACCGAAAAAAGCTCCAAAGAATTCTGCATAATATACGAAGAAGATGTTGTGAATCTTGCCAGCCACGAGACCAGTTGGGTGATAGATAGTGGCGTCTCCATACACGCCACATCTCGCAGAGACTTCTTTTCATCTTACACACCAGGGGACTACGGTGTTGTAAGGATGTGGAATGACGGCCAGTCCAAAGCCGTTGGTATTGGAGATATCTGCCTTGAGATAGACAACGGGACAAGGCTAGTGTTGAAGGGAGTCAAACATATCCTTGACATCCGGTTAAACCTGATCTCAACAGGCAAGCTGGATGATGAAGGTTTCTGCAGCACCTTTAGTGACGGCACCTGGAAGCTCACTAAAGGATCAATGGTGGTGGCACGAGGTAAGAAAGACTCAACTCTGTATTTGATGCATGCTAAGATTTCAAATAGTAGCATAAATACAGTCAACAGCAATGATGCAGCCGAGCTATGGCATAAAAAGCTCGGTCACATGAGTCAAACGGGGATGGAAATACTACGCAGGCAGAATGTTCTTTCCAAATTGAAGAACTCACACTTACGGAAGTGTGAACACTGCATGGCTGGAATGAAGAGCAGATTGTCCTTCCAGAGCTCCCCACCTCAATGGAAACCGGAGGTACTTGACCTCATACATTCAGATGTATGTGGTCTGATGCAGACACGAACACTTAGTGGGTCACTTTACTTTGTGACATTCATAGATGATCATTCAAGGAATATCTGGGCATACACCTTGAAGAGAAAAGATCAAGTGTTGGGAGTGTTCAAGGAGTTTCATGCCCTGGTGGAGAGAGAAATCGGCAAGAAACTCAAATGCATCAGAACAGACAACGGTGGAGAATACAGAGGTCCGTTTGATCAGTACTGCAAGATGCAAGGAATCCGACATCAAACGACACCTCCGAAGACACCTCAGCTGAATGGCATAGCTGAGAGGATGAACAGAACCTTGTGCGAAAGGGTCAGAAGCTTGCTGTCACAAGCCAAGCTGCCGAAGACATTTTGGGGGGAGGCACTCAACACAGCAGTACATGTTTTGAACATGTCCCCAGCGGTCGCACTGAAAGGTAATGTTCCTAACCAAGCTTGTACAGGTAAAGAAGTGTCTTATGAACACTTGCATGTCTTTGGGTGCAAAGCTTTTGTACACATCCCAAAGGACGAGAGATCAAAGCTTGATGCAAAGATGCGACAATGTGTCTTTATTGGCTATGGTCATGATGATTTCGGCTACAAATTGTATGATTCTGTGGAGAAGAAGATCGTCAGGAGCCGAGATGTTTTCTTTGTTGAAGACCAGACCATAGAAGATATCCAGAAGGAGATGAAGACAATGCCCCAGCAATACAGAGATGTGAATCCAGAACCTCACACACCGGTGCCAGTACGAGTTGAAGATGAGGTTCCCAGACATGAGGGTACAGGTGATGAAGCTCCCAGAGATGATGATCATGATCAACCACCAGTACCAAAAGCTACACCAACAGTTCCACAGAGAATGTCTGACAGAGAGAGGCGACCTTCAACCAAAATACTCTGTACATGAGTATGTGCTACTTACTGACGGGGGAGAACCCGAGAGCTACCAGGAGGCTGTGGAAACAGAGGACAAAGAAAAGTGGGAGGAAGCCATGCAAGATGAGATGCAATCGTTGCATGACAATCACACTTTTGAGTTGGTGAAATTGCCAAGAGGCAAATGGGCTTTGAAGAACAAATGGGTATACAGAGTGAAGCAACAAGAGAAAACTTCACAACCCCGGTACAAAGCCAGATTAGTCGTCAAGGGATTCAATCAGAGGAAAGGCATTGACTGTTGGAAAATGCTTATGAGTAAGCATTTTAAGGCACAATTTTAAGCATGATCCACTTCGTGTTAGTGGTTGTTATTGAAGGATTCAGATACTCCTCCGTGAGTAGTTCGAAATGGTATATATTCATATGGTTAAAAATGATGCTTGGGTGAATGAGAAATTGTTGCTCAAAGTTCACCCATTGGTGTTGGAAAATAAGAGAGAAAATGTCTTTATATGTAATGATAGAGGCTCTCTCTATGTGCGCGCGCAAGGAGGTGCAAATCAAAATCTGGTCAGGCCTGACTCGTGTGCACCCGCACGTCCTGCGTACAAGAATACCGGACAAAATTGTGCAGGCCCGGCCCTGCCAATTTTTGCTAGTCTTTTTATTTTCCAAACATTTTGAAGTGTTCCATAAAAGTTAATTAATAAATAATAATGTCATACTTAATTTTTTTTTTCTCCTCTTCTATATATGTAGTACAAGTATTATCAAACGGTAGTACAAGGAAATCTGAATTAGGCTTTATTTCAGCCCCTGATGCTTAAAATAGACCCAGATGATGCGTCTGCCTCTCAAATAAGCCTATGCCTCTGACGTCTTCAAAAATCGAGCCTCTGACGAGAAAGAAAGCGTCTGCCTCTGAATGCGATGAAAGTATCTCTGTCTCTGGAAGAATTGCTGAGCTGAACTACTTCTTCTTTCCGAGGCTTGTTGAAGTCAACAATCTCCTTAAAACAAATTCGTCCCCTACCGAAGGTGCAGTAGAACGTGAGACTATTGTTTCCCAGGATGCAACGGAAAACGAACGAGTAAGGGCACCACCGAACTCGTATCCAACGAACCACAAAAGTGTTTGAACTCTTTTGAAACCGAAAACAAAGAGAAACTCAAGCAAAAATGCCAAGTTTTTTTTTTTGTGTGTTTTCTTTCTATATTAAAAACGAAAACAATGCTCTCTATATATAGAAGAGGAGAAAAAAAATTAAGTATGACATTTATTATTTATTAATGAGACATCTCGTTTGAAGTACTAAATTAATTAATGAAATTAATTAACTTTTATGAAACACTATAAGTATGATGCCATTTATCATTCATTAATGAGACCTTTACCAAATTAATTAATGGAGTTAATTAACTTTTATGGAACACTAAATAAGTATGCCATTTATCATTCATTAATGAGATCTTTCGTTTGAAGTACCAAGTTAATTAATGGAATTAATTAACTTTTATGGAACACTTCAAAATGTTTGGAAAATAAAAAGACTAGCAAAAATTGGCAGGGCCGGGCCTGCACAATTTTGTCTGGTATTCTTGTACGCAGGACGTGCGGGTGCACACGAGTCAGGCCTGACCGGATTTTGATTTGCACCTCCTTGCGCGCGCACATAGAGAGAGCCTCTATCATTACATATAAAGACATTTTCTCTCTTTATTTCCAACACCAATGGGTGAACTTTGAGCAACAATTTCTCATTCACCCAATCATCATTTTAAGCATATGAATATACCATTTCGAACTACTCACGGAGGAGTATCCGAATCCTTCAATAACAACCACTAACACGAAGTGGATCATGCTTAAAATTGTGCCTTAAAATGCTTACTCATAAGCATTTTCCAACAATCCCCCACATGAATGAAATTGGCGAAAAACCGTCAAATAAAAATTATTTTATAAAACATTTTATTTTGACCTAGAAGAGTTCAACGGTTCAACACCTGCATAGGATAGGTAGGCCTCAGCCTTTGAACCTTCCCTTGTGAAAATATATCTCATTTACTGGCTGACAGTGGACGCGATGTCATTGAACTGTACTGTCATTCATGTAAATGGAAAACATATATCACACAGATGTTTTACCTAACACATCTGAGTTCTCATGATTATGCCTATTTTGGCCATGAACATCTGTCTGGTTCTGCAAGAGTTTCTAAGAATTGTTCCCCATACAATTCCCTTTGAAGCGGCCCCACTTCTCTCTCACATAGGTGATTTCTTATTTAAGAGTATCTCGTAATACTCCGCTCGGATTCCCGACGCATAAGAATCATTAAAAGCCTTTGCTTAACCTGTATCCAAACGAGCATCACTGTTTTATTTCACCATAGGAATGGACTAGAGGGTAACTGTCACAAGTCTTCTGAGTGCAGACTGCCGAAGAAGAAAAAGAAACAAGAGGCTAATGTTTTGGAAAACATTACTCAAGATGTTTCAGACATTAACCTTTCTGTTGTGGTTTCTGAAGTGAATCTGGTGGGTTCTAACCCAAGAGTGTGGTGGATTGACACTGGTGCCACTCGACATGTGTGCTCGGACAAGAGCATGTTTTATTCATTTAAGCCTGCTGGTAATGGGGAAAAAATATACATGGGAAATTCAGCAACATCTGAGATTGAAGGTCAAGGAAAGGTGATTCTGAAGATGACCTCTGGGAAATAGTTGACTATGAATAATATTCTGTATGTACCAGAAATACGAAAGAATCTTGTGTCTGGATCGCTTCTGACCAAGCATGGATTCCGGATGGTGTTCGAGTCTGATAAAGTAGTTTTAACTAAAAATGGGATGTATGTGGGAAAATGGTATGTAACTGATGGGCTTTTTAAGCTCAATGTAATGGTTGTTAAACCCAAGAATATCAATAAAGCTAGTTCTTCTGCTTATATTGTTGAGTACTCTAATCTTTGGCATGGTAGATTAGGACATGTTAATTTTAATTCATTGCGAAAATTAATTAACATGAATCACATTCTCAATTTTAAAATTGATAACAAACATAAGTGTGATACTTGTGTTGAGGCAAAACTAACAAGATCATCTTTTCATAGTATTGAAAGAAACTCTGAACCACTTGATCTAATTCATACCGATGTATGTGATTTTAATTCAATACAATCGAGAGGTGGTAATAAATATTTTATTACCTTTATTGATGATTGCACAAGATTTTTCTATGTGTATTTAATGAAAAGTAAGGACGAAGCTATAGAGAAATTTGTTCTCTATAAGAATGAAGTTGAGAACCAACTGAATAAAAAAATTAAGGAGTTAAGAAGTGATCGTGGTGGTGAGTATGTTTTCCCTTTTGAATCACTTTGTGAACAAAATGGAATCATACATCAAACCACAGCTCCTTATTCACCTCAATCCAATGGGATTGCGGAACGTAAGAATCGTACCTTGAAAGAGATGATGAACGCTATGTTAATCAGCTCTGGCTTACCTCAGAATATGTGGGGAGAAGCTGTTTTATCAGCTAATTACCTTTTAAATAAGGTACCACGGAAAGAAGCAGGGAAAACTCCTTATGAAATGTGGAAAGGAAGAGTACCTTCCTATAAATTCCTACGAGTGTGGGGGTGTCTTGCCAAGGTAGTCATTCCTCCACCTAAAAAGGTGAAGATAGGACTAAAAACTGTTGATTGCATTTTCATAGGATATGCACATAACAGTAATGCTTATCGATTTCTTGTGCATGAGTCTAATGTACTAGATATTCACAAGAATACGATAATGGAGTCGAGGAATGCATCCTTTTTCGAATACGTTTTTCCTTGTAAAACTACTTCGAATTCAAATGTGCAAAAACGAGCACATGAGACTATCATTGAAGATAGTCAGGACCGAGAACAAATAAATGTTCCAGAGGATCAACAAGTTGTTGAACTTGAACCAAGACGTAGCAAAAGAGCTAGAACGGAAAAATCATTTGGTCCAGATTTTCTGACATTTTTGCTAGAGAATGATCCTCAAAGCTATAACGAAGCTGTAAGGTCAGCTGATGGTGCTTTGTGGAAAGATGCCATCAATAGTGAAATTGAATCCATCTTACAAAATCACACCTGGGAGTTAGTGAATCTTCCTCCAGGATGTAAACCTTTAGGGTCCAAGTGGATTTTCAAAAAGAAAATAAAGGCAGATGGATCAATTGACAAGTACAAAGCAAGACTTGTAATTAAAGGTTACAGACAACGTGAAGGTCTTGATTACTTTGATACTTATTCTCCTGTAACGAGAATAAATTCCATAAGGATGATACTAGCGATTGCAGCTTTGCGTAATCTTGAGGTACATCAGATGGATGTGAAAACAGCCTTTCTGAATGGAGATTTAGATGAAGAAATCTACATGGAACAACCTGAAGGCTTTATAGCTCCAGGACAAGAAAAGAAAGTCTGTAAGTTAGTTAAATCCTTGTATGGATTGAAACAAGCCCCGAAACAGTGGCATAAAAAGTTTGATGACACCATGTTGGCAAATGGTTTCAAAATCAATGAATGTGATAAATGCATTTATGTCAGAGAGACAGAAGTTGGCTATGTCATTTTATGTCTCTACGTTGATGACATATTGATTGTCGGGAGTAATGTTAAAATGGTGAAATCTACCAAGAATATGCTGAAATCTAAGTTTGACATGAAAGACATGGGTCTCGCAAATGTCATTCTAGGAATAAAGATCTCGAGAAGTCCAGATGGACTTATTCTTGATCAGTCGCACTACGTGGACAAGATTCTTGGTAAATTCAACAATGATGATTCTGCTGTGGCTAGAACTCCTTTAGATGTGCGTCTACACCTATCGAAGAATAGGGGAGAGAGTATATCTCAAGTAGAATATTCTAGAGTGATCGGGAGTTTGATGTACTTATCAAGTTGTACCAGGCCTGATATAGCATGTACAGTAAACAAGCTCAGCAGATATACGAGTAATCCAGGGGTTGATCACTGGAAAGCAATTGTAAGAATACTCCAGTACTTACGTTTTTCTCGTAATTATGGGTTGCACTATCATAGATATCCAGCTGTAGTCGAAGGATACAGTGATGCTAATTGGATATCTGATATGAAAGACTCAAAGTCTACCAGTGGCTATGTGTTTACACTAGCAGGTGCAGCTATATCATGGAAATCCTCCAAACAGACTGTGATAGCCAGATCTACAATGGAATCAGAATTCATTGCATTAGATAAGTGTGCTGAAGAAGCAGAATGGCTTCGAAATTTCCTAGAGGATATTCCAATTTGGCCTAAGCCAGTGCCATCAATTTGCATTCATTGCGATAGTCAATCTGCAATTGGAAGGGCACATAACAACATGTATAATGGTAAGTCTAGACATATTCGTCGTAGACATAATACCATTAGACAATTACTCTATACTGGAGTTATTTCGATTGACTATGTAAAGTTAAAGGATAACATTGCGGATCCGTTAACCAAAGGGTTAAACAGAGAGTTAGTTGAGAAATCATCGAGGGGAATGGGACTAAAGCCCGTTAGATAAATGTTGATTACGAAGGAAAACCCAACCTTGTTGACTGGAGATCCCAAGATCTAGGTTCAATGGGACAACTCACTCGTAATAGACATAATTGGTTCACTGTGGGGGGTTACCCTCTAGTCCATTCCTATGGTGAAATAAAACAGTGATGCTCGTATGGATACAGGTTAAGCAAAGGCTTTTAATGATTCTTATGCGTCGGGAATCCGAGCGGAGTATTACGAGATACTCTTAAATAAGAAATCACCTATGTGAGAGAGAAGTGGGGCCGCTTCAAAGGGAATTGTATGGGGCACAATTCTTAGAAACTCTTGCAGAACCAGACAGATGTTCATGGCCAAAATGGGCATAATCATGAGAACTCAGATGTGTTAGGTAAAACATCTGTGTGATATATGTTTTCCATTTACATGAACGGCAGTACAGTTCAATGACATCGCGTCCACTGTCAGCCAGTAAATGAGATATATTTTCACAAGGGAACTATCCTATGCAGGTGTTGAACCGTTGAACTCTTCTAGGTCAAAATAAAATGTTTTATAAAATAATTTTTATTTGACGGTTTTTCGCCAATTTCATTCATGTGGGGGATTGTTGGAAAATGCTTATGAGTAAGCATTTTAAGGCACAATTTTAAGCATGATCCACTTCGTGTTAGTGGTTGTTATTGAAGGATTCGGATACTCCTCCGTGAGTAGTTCGAAATGGTATATTCATATGCTTAAAATGATGCTTGGGTGAATGAGAAATTGTTGCTCAAAGTTCACCCATTGGTGTTGGAAAATAAGAGAGAAAATGTCTTTATATGTAATGATAGAGGCTCTCTCTATGTGCACGTGCAAGGAGGTGCAAATCAAAATCTGGTCAGGCCTGACTCGTGTGCACCCGCACGTCCTGCGTACAAGAATACCGGACAAAATTGTGCAGGCCCGGCCCTGCCAATTTTTGCTAGTCTTTTTATTTTCCAAACATTTTGAAGTGTTCCATAAAAGTTAATTAATTCCATTAATTAACTTGGTACTTCAAACGAAAGATCTCATTAATGAATGATAAATGGCATACTTATTTAGTGTTCCATAAAAGTTAATTAACTCCATTAATTAATTTGGTAAAGGTCTCATTAATGAATGATAAATGACATACTTATTTAGTGTTCCATAAAAGTTAATTAATTTCATTAATTAATTTAGTACTTCAAACGAGATGTCTCATTAATAAATAATAAATGTCATACTTAATTTTTTTTTTCTCCTCTTCTATATATAGAGAGCATTGTTTTCGTTTTTAATATAGAAAGAAAACACACAAAAAAAAAACTTGGCATTTTTGCTTGAGTTTCTCTTTGTTTTCGGTTTCAAAAGAGTTCAAACACTTTTGTGGTTCGTTGGATACGAGTTCGGTGGTGCCCTTGCTCGTTCGTTTTCCGTTGCATCCTGGGAAACAATCGTCTCACGTTCTACTGCACCTTCGGTAGGGGACGAATTTGTTTTAAGGAGATTGTTGACTTCAACAAGCCTCGGAAAGAAGAAGTAGTTCAGCTCAGCAATTCTTCCAGAGACAGAGATACTTTCATCGCATTCAGAGGCAGACGCTTTCTTTCTCGTCAGAGGCTCGATTTTTGAAGACGTCAGAGGCATAAGCTTATTTGAGAGGCAGACGCATCATCTGGGTCTATTTTAAGCATCAGGGGCTGAAATAAAGCCTAATTCAGATTTCCTTGTAACTACCGTTTGATAATACTTGTACTACATTGACTTCGATGAAATCTTCTCTCCAGTTGTGAAGATGTCATCCATCAGAGTGGTACTCAGCTTAGCAGCAAGCCTCGACCTGGAAGTTGAGCAGATGGATGTCAAGACCGCATTTCTTCACGGAGATCTAGAAGAAGAAATCTACATGGAGCAACCAGAAGGCTTCAGAGTCAGAGGGAAAGAGGACTATGTGTGCAGACTCAGGAAAAGCCTCTACGGTTTGAAACAGGCACCGAGACAGCGGTACGTGAAGTTCGAGTCAGTTATGGGGAGCATGGATACAAGAAGACCACTTCAGACCATTGTGTCTTCGTTCAGAAATTCTCTGACGACGACTTTATCATCTTACTGCTATACGTAGATGATATGTTGATAGTTGGCCGGAATCAATCAAAGATTGATAATTTGAAGCAGCAACTGAGTAAGTCTTTTGAGATGAAAGACTTGGGGCCAGCTAAACAGATTCTTGGCATCAGGATCGGTCGTGATCGGAAAGCCAGGAGATTATACTTGTCACAGGAGGAGTACATCGAAAAGGTACTTCAGAGATTCCAGATGGACAAGGCTAAAGCGGTTAGCACTCCTCTTGCTATCCACTTTAGATTGAGTACACAACAGAGTCCCTCTACTGAGACAGAGAATGAGGAAATGAAACAGGTTCCATACACCTCAGCAGTGGGAAGTCTTATGTATGCCATGGTGTGCACAAGGCCAGACTTAGCACACGCAGTTGGATTGGTCAGCCGGTTTATGTCAAACCCAGGACGGGAACACTGAAATGCTATCAAATGGATCATGCGGTATCTACGAGGCACATCCAAGATGAGATTATGTTTTGGAAGCAGCGACAAACCAGTATTGATGGGCTACACCGATTCAGATATGGCAGGAGATGTGGATACCTGAAAGTCTACTTCGGGGTATCTGATTACTCTCTCAGGAGGAGCTGTGGCATGGCAGTCAAGGTTGCAGAGATGTGTTGCACTTTCTACAACAGAGGCAGAATTCATTGCAGTGACAGAAGCTTGCAAGGAATTACTGTGGATGAAAACATTCATCCAGGAATAGGGTTTCAAGCAGGAGAAGTACATTTTGTACTGCGATAGCCAGAGTGCTATCTATCTCGGTAAAAATTCCACATTTCATTCAAGGTCAAGACATTTCGATGTGAGGTATCACTGAATACGGGACGTCCTGAGCTAAAGGTTGTTAGAACTCAGGAAAATTCACACCGACGACAACGGTGCCGATATGTTTACCAAGGTTTTACCGAATGAGAAGCTTGAAATCTGTTGTGCCATAGCCGGGATGACAAAACTCTCCACATAGTCAGAGTGGGGAGATTCAGAGAACTACGATTGGCTTGATCCCAACTCAGGGTACGTAGGCAGTCATACAGATGCAGCCAGGGGTGGATCCTTTTGAGGATTTGGTTTGGATGATTGATGGTCGGCTCAGATTTTGAGGAAATCTTCACCGAGTGGGATATTTGTTGAAGACAGCACTTCCCAGCTA
Organism: Zanthoxylum bungeanum; assembly: GCA_019454045.1. NCBI lineage: Eukaryota > Viridiplantae > Streptophyta > Magnoliopsida > Sapindales > Rutaceae > Zanthoxylum > Zanthoxylum bungeanum. Next base: position 58,177 of record SKCR01005062.1, read on the forward strand.
CAAAGAAGCTGGAAAAACGTGTGTGTGTGTTTGTGAATTACAGCTTGTGTGTGTGTGTGCATGAAACAACCAGGAGCAAGCTGGCAAACTGCGTGACACTGTTCACGCGGTTTGAACACTATAAATTTGAGTAGCCCTGGGCATTATCGGATTCGGATCGGATCGGATCGGATCGAATCCGAATCCGATCCGAAATGCTGTGAGATGTTTGATTCGTTCGGACCGGATCCTCTTATCGAACTCGATCCGATCCGATAATTATCGGATCGGATCGGATTAGTTCGATCCGAATTCGAATCGGATCGGATCGGACCAATCCGATCCGAAATCATCCTATTTCGGATCTGATTTGTTTGATCTGATTCGAATTATTTCGGATCGGATTGGTCCGATCCGAAATAGGATGATTTCGGATCGGATTGGTCCGATCCGATCCGAATTCGGTACACATAATCTGGTTTTGAGTAAAAAAAATCGAGCGGATCGGATAAAATTCAATCCGAAATAATTCGAATTTTTTTTATTTAATTTGTAACGACGTCGTTTTGCATATTAAATAAAAAAAAAATTCGAGCGAATCAGATAGGATAAAATCCGATCCGATCCGAAATCCGTGGAACCAGACCAGCTCAATTCGATCGGATTTGATAATCGGATCGGATCCGATTCGATCTGATCCGATGCCCACCCCTAAATTTGAGCTTTGAGTCCATTGTTTAGTATCCCATAAATCCCAGAAGTGTAAGAATAGAGAGTAAAGTGGTGTGAGAGTTTTTTGTAAAGCTTGGGTTAGAAAGCTTTGTAATTCTTTTGTTTGTGATATAAAAGAAGAGTTTTTCTCTCCAATCACCTCTATTGTGTGTGTTTCATCACAACAAACCCCAGCTGATCTGAGACAATAAGAAGATGCCCCCAATGACTTTGAAGACTTGTTCGACAATGCATCTGCAAGTGCAAGCGGAACGAGAGCTGAAGGATCAACAGACACTGATAATGATGATGATGATTGATCAATAAATAATTGTAAATTATAATGAGAAACTATCTTAAAAATGTAATGGAACTAAGTGATTTTTGATTCGTCTCACCCCTAGAGGATACGTAGGCAACTTAAGTTTTTAAAAATTTAAATTCAAACTCTTTAATTTTATTTTTAATTTAATGTAATCTAAATTCAAATTCATAATTTTTTAATCTCATTTATTTTTTTTATAAAATCATTATTAAAATTTAAAGAAAAAAAAAACCGAATGGAACCGGAACCGAACCGGAATTATCTGGTCCGGTTCTAATCCACCCTTATGAAACCGAGAACCGGCCGATTCGAAACCGAACCGGACCGGTGGCCACCTCTACTCCTAAGGTTGCAGATAAAATCACTCGCTACATTGGATACGGGCGGGAGAAAACAGAAATAGAGAAAGCAAAAATAACCCACAAAACAAACACAAAAACATTAACTGGTATGCCATATATTTCACTTATTTACTGCTGTTATCAGCTATATATTTTTTCTGTTTCAATTTCAATATCTATTCCATGGCCTATGCCCCCAAAAAATTAAATCCTGAGATAATTCCTGAGCTAAACAATATTTGCAGCGTAATTTATTTGAATCTGTAACATGCACGGATTGAGCTTTACTACCTGTTGTGAAAACACGATCACTTTAGAGAAGATTTGAGGAAAAACCGAATTATTATTACTACAAGAATAATACACAAGTTTTACACAAAGAAAACTCACAAAAAAACTCACTCTTCCTCAAGCTTTCTACTTGAAGCTTATACACTTTGGGATTGCAAAACAATGATCCTAAAACTCAGATTTATAGTGAAGCAAAACGTGTGCACTGTTGCAACACGTTTTGCTTCTCCGCGTGCTTTCCCTTCACACGTCTTTGGCCAAATTGCTTTCGGTGCAATTTGTCATCATGCAGAATTTCAACAAATCTCCCCCTCGGTGAAGATTTCCCAAAATCTGAGCCGATCATCAATCATCCAAATCGGATCCTCCATCGGATCCTCCCCTGGCTGCATCTGAATGACTGCCTACGTACCCTGAATCGGGATCAAGCCAATCGTAGTTCTAGTTATCTGAAAAACATCATCTGTAAGCTATCCCGGTTGCGTCTCTGCACAACTCTAGCTTGTCTCGGGAAACCACCTTTGTTAACATGTCTGCTGGATTCTCATCTGTATGGATCTTCACTAGTCTCAGCAGTTGTTGATCCATCACTTCGCGTATCCAGTGATAGCGAATGTCAATGTGTTTCGTCCGGGCAATGATACATTGAGTTCTTGCTCAAGTCCAGAGCACTCTGACTGTCACTGTGTATCTTGTAGTCTGTTTGCTTATCCCTAACTCTTGGAGAAACCGCTTTAGCCACAACATTTCTTTTCCTGCCTCAGCTATGGCAATGTACTCAGCCTCTGTTGTGGATAATGCTATACACCTCTGCAATCTTGACTGCCATGACACAGCTCCCCCTGCAAAAGTGTAAATGAATCCTGATGTAGATTTCCTACCATCAAGATCTCCGCCATATCTGAATCTGTATAGCCTTCCAAGATCGGATCAGCTCCCCCATAACACAGACGAAACTTCGTTGTACCCTTCAAGTACCTGAGAATCCATTTGACTGCCTCCCAGTGTTGTTTTCCAGGATTAGAGAGAAAACGGCTCACTACACCAACTGCATGTGCAATATCTGGCCTGGTACAAACCATTGCATACATTAGGCTTCCAACTGCTGAAGAATATGGTATTGCTGACATCTCCTCTATCTCTTTCTTGGATGAGGGGCATGAACTCTTGCTCAGTTTGAAATGGTGCGCTAGCGGAACGCTGACTGGTTTGGCTTTCTGTATATCGAACCTTTTGATCACCCGTTCAATATACCTCTCCTGTGAAAGCCACAGCTTCTTGTTCTGTCTGTCACGAACAATCTCCATTCCCAAAATCTGTTGAGCTGGTCCTAAGTCTTTCATGTCGAAAGCCTTGGAGAGTTCCTTCTTCAGCTGGTTGATCTTCGCTGCTTCTTGTCCAACAATCAACATGTCATCTACATACAGTAGAAGAGCAACGAAACTTCCATCTGGAAACCTCTGGATGTATACACACTGATCTGCTTCAGTTCTTTTATAGCCTTGACCCATCATGAATGAGTCGAACTTCTTGTACCACTGCCTCGGTGCTTGCTTAAGCCCGTACAAGCTCTTTTTCAGCTTGCAAACAAGGTTTTCTTTACCTGAAACCTTGAATCCTTCTGGCTGCTCCATGTAGATTTCTTCATTCAGATCACCATGAAGAAAAGCTGTTTTGACATCCATCTGTTCAAGCTCCAAGTTCAGTCTGGCTACCAATCCTAGGATAACTCGGATTGAAGCCATCTTTACCACTGGTGAAAAAATCTCATCAAAGTCGATCCCCTTTTTCTGTAGGAATCCTTTAACCACTAGCCGAGCTTTGTGTTTCACCACTTTTCCGCTGCCATCTTTCTTGAGCTTGAATACCCATTTGTTCCTCAGTGCCTTCATTCCATGTGGGAGCTTCACTATCTCATAAGTGTTGTTCTTCTGCAGAGATTCCATCTCATCCTGCATTGCGTGCAGCCATTTGTCTTTGTCCTTATGAGATACTGCTTCGTTGAAGGTTTCTGGCTCCCCCTCGTCAGTAAGCAGAATGTATTCTGATCCTGAGTATCTGGCTGATGGAATCCGGCCTCTCTCGGATCTTCGTACTGGAGGTTCTGGCTGTCTGTTGTCATCTGGATCTGTGGATGACTCTGAAGCCTCTGATGGAGCAGGCTGCAGCTCCCCCTGCTCAATACTTTCTTCCTCCTCTGGTTCTGCTTCTGGTATGTCTTGCACCCCATCATCTGTGGCCACTGGTGTTGGTGCTGGGGTTGTGTCTGGATTTTCATCAATATTATCGGCACTGGTTCTAGAAGGCATCTTGGGCTTTTCAATGTCTTCTATTGTTTGGTCTTCAAGAAACACTACATCCCTGCTTCTGATGACCTTCCTTTCCTTCGGGTCCCATAACCTGTATCCAAATTCTTCGTCTCCATAGCCTATGAAGATGCATGGAGTAGTCCTTGCATCGAGCTTCTGCCTGAGCTCCTTGGATACATGTGCAAATGCTAAACATCCGAATATTCTGAGGTGAGAATATGAAGGATTCTTACCAGACCACACTTTCTCCGGAATCTCGAAGTTCAACGGTACAGATGGTGATCTGTTGATCAGGTAGCAGGCGGCACGAACAGCTTCTCCCCAGAATGGCTTTGGCAACTTAGCCATACTGATCATGCTTCTGACTTTCTCCATAATGGTGCGGTTCATCCTTTCAGCGACACCATTGTGTTGTGGGGTGCGTGGAACAGTCCTCTCATGTCGAATGCCGTGACTTCCGCAGTAGGCATCGAACTCTCTGGAAGTGTATTCGCCTCCATTGTCTGTACGAAGGCACTTCAGTTTCTTCCCTGTTTCACGCTCAACCATGGCATGGAACAGTTTGAAATAATCCAGGCTGATTCTGTTTTGTTTTCAGAAAATACACCCAAACTTTCCGAGAAGCATCATCAATAAAAGTCAGAAAAAATTTGTTACCGCCCAATGAGTTCACCTCCAAGGGACCACATACATCAGAGTACACCAGACTAAGTAACTCTGATTTCTTCGTAGAAGAGAAATTGAAAGAGACTCTGTGTTGCTTACCGAATAGACAGTGATTGCAAGGATCCAGAGTAGCATTCTTGGAGACGGTGATTAGATCCTTCTTTGTCAAGGTAGACAACCCTCTTTCACTCATGTGACCGAGTCTCTGGTGCCACAGATTCTGAGAAGCCTCCCGTTCAGCTACATTTAGACTTTCTGCACAGATTTTCACATGAGTCTTATATAAAGTTCCACAAATATGTCCTCGGGCGATTACCATGGCACCTTTTATCATCCGAAAGGTACCGTTGCCGAAGTGGCTAGCATAGCCCTGTCTGTCAAGAGCTACCCCCGAGAGTAAATTGAGCCGAAGTTCTGGAACATGTCTGACCTCCTTCAGGGTTATTGTATACCCTGCATTTGTCCGCAACTGTACTTCACCAATTCCCACTATCTGAGAAGAACTGGTATTCCCCATCTTCACTGCTCCAAAGTCTCCTGCTTTGTATGTTGTGAAGAAATCTCTGTGAGGAGTGACGTGGTAGGATGCTGCAGTATCTACCACCCACTCGACATCCTGAGTTGCGGTGTGAAGGCATGCTTCTTCCCGGCCGGAGCATATAGCTACATCCACCGTAGTAACTACTAGTGTCTCCGCATCATTCTTCTTCGGCTGGTTATTGCCTTGTCCCTGCTCCCTTTGCAGTTTCCGGCAATTTTTCTTCAAGTGGCCTTCTATGCCACAGTGGAAGCACTTGTATGTCTTTTTCCCATCTTTGGACCTGCCCCTGCTTTTGCTTCTGCCTCTTCTCCCACCTTGATGTTTCTCCTGTTGTCTTCCTCGTTGTTCCGAGACAAGGGCTTCTGTTTGATCTGAGCCCACGTCTTTTCTTCTGGCTTCTTCATTTGACAAGGCATCCTTTACCATAGGCATGGTAACTTTACCTCCTGGAGCGGAATTGCTGAGAGTAACCACCAATGTCTCCCAGCTATCAGGAAGGGAACTGAGTAGTAAGAGGGCTTGAACTTCATCTGCCAGTTGCATGTCTACTGCAGACAACTGATTCACCAGGCTCTGGAACTCGTTGGTGTGTTCTGCAACGGAAGTTCCACTCCGTAGCTTCAAATTCACCAATCGCCTCATTATTAAGGCCTTATTCCGAGCTGTTTTAGCCTGGAACATGTCTTCCAATTTCCTCCACATTTCATAAGCATCTGTGTCCTGTGCTACGTGGTGAAAGACACTATGACCAATCCACTGCCTAATCTGACCCAAAGTTTTGCTGTTGAGTTTGTTCCAGTCATACTCCTTAACAGAATCTGGTTTCTCTCCCTTAAACTCGATGACATCAAACAGATCTTTACAATGTAAAAAATCTATCATCCTAGGTCTCCATAGGGAGTAATTAGTGGCAGCCAACTTAATCATTGCACCAGAATGAGAATCCTCCATCTCCATTTTAAGTTTTAAATTTTAAAATGAGAATACCCTAAAATCGGGTCTGAATTTCACAAATCCGAGGTCACCGTTGCGTCCGGAACGGTCGAAAATGGTGGAATAGACACTTCTTTGGTCTAAATCCGACACAGGGGCTGATTTGTAAATTCCTAAAACTTCTGGGGAAAACTGTAAATTTCAAAACTTCAGGGGGCAAAATGAAATTTACCAGGCTGCTGACGTGGCAGTGCTGACGTGGCAGATGGGACCCGCTTTGCTGACGTGGCAGATGACGTGGCAGCTGACGCGGCAAGGTGACGTGGCGTGCTGACGTGGCAAGCTGACGTGGCAGTGTGGGACCCGTATGCTGACGTGGCGGCACGTGGCGCTGACGTGGCGGCTGATGTGGCGACACGTCAGCGTCTTCTTCCTCGGTTCGCGCGTGAGACGCGTTGTGCGCGTGGGGGCGCGTGAAGAGTCCTCTGGACGGCGCGTGCGGCGCGTGAGGGGTGCTGGGACGTCGGTTCGGTCACCGGAAAATACCACCGTGCTCGTCTCGACGTGATCTAGCTGATGGTACCCTCAAATTGAATTTTTGACAACTTTCCCGGAACTCGAATTTTCCGAACCAAGCTTCGGTCACCGGTTTTTCGATCCCAATGGCAAACCAAAGCTCTGATACCACTTGTTGTGAAAACACGATCACTTTAGAGAAGATTTGAGGAAAAACCGAATTCGTATTATTACTACAAGAATAATACACAAGTTTTACACAAAGAAAACTCACAAAAAACCTCACTCTTCCTCAAGCTTTCTACTTGAAGCTTATACACTTTGGGATTGCAAAACAATGATCCTAAAACTCAGATTTATAGTGAAGCAAAACGTGTGCACTGTTGCAACACGTTTTGCTTCTCACGCGTTGCTTTCCCTTCACACGTCTTTGGCAACAAATTGCTTTCGGTGCAATTTGTCATCATGCAGAATTTCAACACTACCTTCACTCGGGCCCTTTTTTAAAAAATGTCGGTTTGAGGGTTTTAATCTGCTTTATGCAGTCAACATTTTCTGAGTTTCTGTAATTATACATTAGTTGTTATTGATTCTTTTGTTTTTGTGTAAACTTTTTTAAACGGATGTAAACAATCTTTATTTCAGAAAACATTATGCTATATGTTCTGCTCTGCTATGAATGTGGAATAAAATTGGGGAAAAATTTTTAAATCCTTGTATCATTTTCTTTTGGGTTAAAAAATCTTTTGTTGACGGGTTTGGTTTCTGTTCTGTCTTCTTCTTGTGGTGTTTCAATAATTAAGCTGAGCTACATGGAAAGTTGGTCAGTCTAAAAGTATATATCATTATTATTCTCTGTTCTCAAAAGCCCTCTTATTCACAATTTTCTATGCAATCCATACACTATCCAATGTTGGTCAGCCTAAAACACCATTAGAGTATTGTGTTTTCACTAGTAAGGTTGACGGCCGATTTTCATTCCAGTGATAAATCTGGAAACTTACTCCTCGAACAATCTTCCTTTTAACTGTGAATTTATTTGGTTTGATGGGAACCAAAAACAAACTTAGCGGAATAAACGAGAACAAACATAAGAATCAACAAAGGATTTACGTGGTTCGGCGGAATGGATCCAACCTACGTCCACGGGCACAAAGAAATGAAATTTTTTATACGTGGTTGGACTTGACCGACCTCTTTTTACAGGTGATCGGGTATGACCGAGCTATTTTATCTCTCTTTCGGACTAACTGTTTCTCTCTTTCTTACAAAGCTTAGAGTAAAATTTGCTAAATCTTACAAAAGTGCTCTCATCCCCTTTATATACTAAGGAAAATAACACTGTTTCGCCATCCTCGTAACATCAGCCACGTGAACCTACTGCTAGGGGTGGCAAAACGAATCAACGAATCGAATTCGTAACGAATTCTAAACGAATCGAATTGTAATGCACTAAATTCGAATTTGGTTCGTTTATTAAATGAATCCTGATATTAGGATTCGGATTCGATTCGTTTAATAAACGAATATTCTTATCAATTTGTTTATTCGTTTACATAAATCAAATTAATCGAATCGGATTTATTATTCGTTTACTATTCGCATCCGATTCATTTATTATTCGCATTCGATTCATTTAATAATCGAATATTCGTATTCGATTCGTTTAATCAAAATAAAATACAAAATCTAAGCATCCATTCCATACCATATTCAATAACATATTCGTTGTTATAGTCTTAAAATCCTTACAACAAGCTCCAAATTTCAAATTACAAATCAATTGCATAATAACGCTTAAAATCTCCAAAACACATTTTGACCAAAATCTCGAATACAAGGCAAACTTCTTTATCATTATCATCCGGGATGAAAATCCTGCAAATGAAATAAAATTATATTATTGAGTTATTTTTTTTAAAAAAAATTATTTTTGAAAAAGAGTTAAGAGAAAGAATTTTACCGTCAAACTTTCACATAATTCAACACTTCTATCAACTCGTGGTTCATCCAAATAAAGTTCCAATTCAGATTTTCATACAAATGAATCAAAATTCAAGCTTTGGACAAAAGTCACCGACAACATATTTGTGAGGGTAGCTACCAGGCAAGTAAAATCCAAGACAAAAAGATTGAAATAACATGAAAATGGACTATACCCAGATCATGAAATTGCTAGCTAAGCTCATTTTGGATGATTTTTCCTCAGATCTGGGTGACCCAGATCGTTTTTGTATCTGTGTATTGAGTTTTAAATGGAGATTAAAAAATGAAACTACAGTGATGTAACAAAAGTATGATAGCAGTAGGAATATAGAAGTACGAGTAATTCAAAAAGTAAGGTAATTGGATCTGATTGACCTTCGATTTAGAATGTTAATACATGAAGAAGAATGTGATGTGCTGAGAAACTGTTAGATGAATAAAGAGGAGAGTTTTATATAATAAAGCTTCGAGAATCGGGGAGTACTATAACTGCCGTATCATTTACTAAATCTAAGCCTTATTAAGACATGGAACAAAAGAATCAGAATTAACATAAAGCACAATGCTTCGATGGTTTCAGAAACTACTCAAAAGATTGAACCAGAAAGGAAGAAATCAATATATGAAATGACTTACCAGATACCAGATTACCACGAGATTCGAACTCAATTGAGATTTGAGGTTTGATTGAGTTGAGAGTTTAGGTTTGATTGGGAGAGATTGAGAGAGGCGGCATACATTTTAGGTTTACATTTTAGGTTTTAGTTTTTACTTTATATACTTAGGTTAAACATACAAAATGACTAAAATATCCTTCATGTTAAATAATTATAATCAACAAAAATGGTAAATTTGTAATGTAATTAAACGGATACTAAACGAATTCGATTCGAATTCGATTCATTTATAATTTGTTTAATAAACAAATTCTAAACGAATAAACGAATTGATGAGCTTAAATTCATATTCGATTCGCTTATTAAACGAATCGAATCGAATGGACCTATTTATTAAACGAATCCATTTTTCCAAACCCATATTCACTTTGAAGCGAATCGAATCGAACGAATAAACGAATCCTGACCCAAATTGCCACCCCTACCCACTGCTGCCAAATAGGCTCTCTGCCCCATCTGTTTCGCCCAAAGTAGACCTTACATCTGACATTTCATTAAATCACTCTATTTGGGTACTTCCACACGCTACATTAATAATGCCAGCCTGTATACACCTACTCACGCAGCGGCGTGTGTCAGAAGATAACCCTACAAGTTTCTCCTGTAAATCAAAGCTTTATGAAGAGTACAAGTTCCCGAGCTATACTTATAGTGGTAATCCCGACCTGAGCAATACTGAACCGCCCTCCCCCACGAGGTCGGATGATTGAGCTGAGACTATCTCGTCCTTTCGAGCTACACTGGTCGGGTCAGACCCGAAGTCCTCGGGTACTTACCTCCCTGAACAATCACACTCCTCAGATCGGTCAAAGAATATAGTCAAAGCTCGACCACTCAGCTAGACCAGATACCTCTGACTAATGTTCTCGGACTACAGTGTTCTGAACTTGAATTTTCCCTTCTGCCCCTCCTGAGCTACTGTCCACACTTGGGCCCAAAAAACACCATCAACAAATAGTTTTAGCTGCATTGCATATTCCTCTTTAAAATGAGAATTAGTATCCAAGGTTGTGGTTGGATATCCATTCTCAATACATGGCCTAAAACGATAAAGGAAAGTTCTGTGATTGTGCATCATGCACATTCTTCTGGGCTATTTGCATTTTTTATACCAGTGCTGTTCAGGCACAACTTTTTTGGATGATAAGTCCGGGAACTTGAAACAGTCATGGGAGAGAACACAGAAGTTGACGAGCGGGTGGATCTTGGCGAGGACAATTACATGGAAGAGATAGACGGTGATCCTGAAGAGCAACTAGACGATGATGAAGAAGGAGGAGGTGGGGATGGAAATGTTGAAGAAAGTGATGAAGAGGAAGAAAACGACGCTGGGGCTAGTGAGGAACATCTATCACCGGGAGCAAATAGTAGACACCGTAATACAAATGATGTGGAACCTGAAGACAATCCCAAGGATGAGAAAAAGAAACACGCCCAACTTCTTGCCCTTCCTCCTAATGGTTTTGAAGTTTTCATTGGCGGACTTCCTAAGGATGCATCAGAAGAGGACTTAAGGTTTCTGTGTGAACCAATAGGAAATTTTTTTTTAGGTTAGATGTTTTATTAATGCTTCTAAAATTTAATTACTGTTCTTTTGAATGTCATATTCAACATTGGTTTTTATTTTAAATAATTTTTACAGGTGAGGTTAGTGAAAGACAAGGACAGTAGAGAAAGCAAAGGCTTTGCTTTTGTAGCATTCAGATCAAAAGGGGTTGCAAAAAAGGCCATTGATGAGTTACACAGTAAAGATTTTAAGGTGATCAAGACGCCGCTCACAACCTTAGTCTTTTGGAATATAGAGATGCCTTTTTACGCATATTTCATTGATATTTTTTTCTGATACATCCCATCTTTGCAGGGTAAAACAACAAGGTGTTCTCTGTCAGAAACCAAAAATAGATTGTTTATTGGAAATGTTCCCAAGAGCTGGACAGAGGAGGAGTTCAGAAAAGTCATTGAAGATGTAGGTCCAGGAGTTGATACCATTCACCTCATAAAGGTAAAATTTTGTATTAAATTATGCTTTACTTACAAAGATGGAAGTTGTAACTGCTTACACTGCTATTTTTTATTGTCTTCATTCATTTACAGGATCCTCAAACTCCTTCTCGTAATCGTGGTTTTGCCTTTGTTTTGTATTACAACAGTGCTTGTGCTGATTATTCAAGGCAGAAAATGACAAGTGCAAACTTTAAGATGGATGGCAATACCCCAACTGTCTCATGGGCTGAACCAAAGAGTATACCTGATCATTCTGCTGCTGCTTCTCGGGTAAATTCTAGAGGAATGAAAACATTATGAGTCTTTCAAGTTGACTCAGAGAAATGTCTCTATACTGTTAGTTAAGTAGACTTTCAGCCATTGAAATTTGTCAAAAGAGCCTAGTAAAATGGTTTGACTTAAGAAATGGGGCATTTGGTATCCTTGTTCGGAGTGATGAGGTCATTAATTGAACCTCACATACAGATACAATACAGAGACTTTTGGGCTTTTTTCTTTTTACGTTTTCTTTTTCTGAGACACCTGACCACCTTTTGCTACTTATGGACGTCTGGCCACCCTTGAGACTTAATGTGATGGAATCTAACCTGGTTATGGAATCCATCAGTTTTATAAGTGCTAATGTTAGCTCTAAATGCACCTTTAAAAATGAATTAAACATTGTGAGACCATAATTTGTTTTCAAAATTTGTCTTCTTGGTGAATTATCACAAGGTTTTGGCCTAATGGTATGTACTGTTTTGAGACTCCCAGGTGAAGGCTCTTTATGTGAAAAATATACCTGAAAACACTTCTACTCAGCAACTTAAAGAATTATTTCAACATCATGGGGAAGTGACAAAAGTGGTTATGCCTCCTGGAAAGTCCGGGAGACGTGATTCTGGGTATATCCACTATGCTGAAAGGTCAAGTGCATCAAAAGCTATCAAAGATACCGAGAAATATGAAATTGATGGTAAGTCTCTTGTACATTTCCCTTTCTTTATTTTGGAGAATTGGGGGAAACATGAAGATTAAAGTGGTAGACCTGCATATGTCTGACGTCGAGTAATTTTCATTTTGTTTGGCATTGTATAATTCCTTTCATAGCGTGTTCAATGGACTGGAACTGCAAGCCAAGTACTGGAGGTTGTTCTTGCAAAGCCTCAGACTGATAAAAAAGCTGAAGGGGCTTTCTCCTACGGCGCTGGAGTTCATCCAAGCTATCTGCCACATTCTGGGTGTCACGGGCCGACTTTTTCCTTAACGGAAAAAGGGCACGTGCGGCACTTTCCAAGGGACACGTCCAGTGTAAGTCAGCCTACACGTGCCCTTTTTCCGTTAAGGAAAAAGTCGGCCCATGACAGTTGGGCACGTGAAATGTTTACAAATGTGAAATGATGTTATTGAGCGGAAGTTAACATCATAAGGCTAGTGTGAAGCCTCGGTAGAGAAACGACTCAAGAGGAAGCTGTAAGAGTGTGCAATGGTATGCAGAGGGAAGTGTAAATCCCCAAATATTGTTGATTGATGTTGGACAACATGATAGCACTTGAGAAGTGCTATTTTCATACCTGGTTGGCTTGGGTGTAGCCAAATTGTCCGGCCGAGACCCGAAGTAGACCTGTAACTTGTCTACGAGGGACAAGCAATCACTCTATGCACCGTGAAGGTGTGAGAAATGTTTGGGATGTGCGAGAAACATCATGAGGGTGCCGATGTGATATTGACACATATAAATGTGTTCATGAGAACTCGATGTGAGGTTGATTGAAGTTGTGAATGGTTCATAAGGGCGTGAAACCCTTTTCCCATGGCAATTGGATGCCATAACTCAATGGGAAAGTCGAGATGAGTAAGCCCCCTCGTGTGAGGCAACGACAAGAACCGGGTGTGAACCCGATGGTCCGTGTGAGTAATTTAGAAATGTTTTATCGAGTAAAGCCTTCGTAAGGCTATGAGTGATGAGTTGTTTGGATTCTTGTGAGTAAGGATGCCTTCAGCTCAAGGCTACGAGTAACGAGTTGTGTGGACTCCCGTGAATGGGAATGCCAACAAAAGTGCAATGGCTTGAGATAGGCCAGAGTAAAAGTGGGGGAGTGAGCCTAAACAGGTATCACCAAAGACCCTTATGGAGTGCGATAACCATCGTGTTGGTTACGTTACGATTATGTGAAAAAAGAAGGCTGACATATTATCGGCAGTGCAATGAGCTACTAATCAAGGTAGAGTGCTTCACGAGTTGGTGATGTAACGAGTTGTACGTACAAATAGAGTGTCTTACGTATCGACAATGCAACGAGTTGCACCAAAAGGCAGGGTGCCTTGCGAATATGAGGTAGTTTCGGAAGAGAACACCGATATGTGTGGTGTTTCGGAGAATGCTAGTGGCATAACGCGACTATGAGTAGTTGTAATGAGAGTGTGCATACCAGTTACACTGGTAATAATCCAAATATGCGATCTTGGTTCTGGATTGAGTTTGAGAACAATGATTACTCCGAGAAAGTGATCTAAACTCTGAGAAAGTCTTGTGAAATGACCTTAGGAGTTGATGAAGGTCTTGTGAAATGACCTTAGGAGTTAGTGTAGCGTTGGCAAGAGTTCCAGGGCAGTGTAGAGAACACATGGGGAATGAAATATCGTGGCTTGGTACCTAAGAGTAATAAGATAAAATTACCTAGAGTGGTCATAGGAATAAATCATAAGGCGAGGTGGAAATAATCATGTCTGCGAAAGTGAGTATCGAAACAATTGAGAAGCTCATGACAGAGCAAGTGTCCCAGAGTTGAGTGTGAGAATGAGATAGTTGCTAGTGATATGAGAGCAACTACGTGTGTCCTAGAGGAGACTGATGAGAAATTAGCTCCGCCATAGGCTAATTGGTCATCTATGTTCGTCTTCAGGAGACCCGGTGGGCTGCGTCGCGTCTTGAGGTGAAAAGGTAGGCAGAAGGCCAGGGTGAAGAGAACACGCGACCTGGTTCACTCAAAACAAGTGTGACCCTTGAAGCTTTATCGAAATGAAACTCATTCACGTACACGTGTATGGCATCTTTTATGTAAAAGTTGTGAAATCATAAATGTAAACTCGCGCACAAGAACGTGTATAAAGTAGTGACCAAAATTAGAAGCACTAATGCACAAGAGCTTATATGAAGTTACGACTGAGATTGGACACGAAAACTAATACACAATCACGTGTGTAGAGTTGTTCCACAGATAATAATGGGGGAGTCTTAGAAGCTGCGTGAGCAGTGTGTTGGGTTGGTGATCCAACCATGTGCGGAAGCTTGTGCCTAAGTTGAGCCATTATATCAGAAATAAAGACTCGTATGCAAAGAGTGTATATAATATTTGTTATGTTTTGATATCGTATGCCCACTTATCTATAAAATTTGTATAATGTCACTAAACTTGGACATGTAATTCCATTCATTGGCATATGAATGAGATTGCAATGTTTCTTTTTGTGTCTTGTTTATAAGAATCGAATGTGATTTGTGAGCAAACATAGTTTGAGCAAGCTCTTAAGTTCCACCATCGTCAAGGACGTCGATGAATGATGGGGGGGAGAATGTCACGATCCCAGTTTAAGATCAAATATAGCTTGATCAACCCTCGAGTTATTCCATCGTCATGGACGATGATAAATGAAGTGGGGGAGAATGTCATGGTCCTAGGGTAAGGCTATCACGTTTGGCCATTTTGTAAAGGAGCTAATATTTCAGGACACCAGATCAAGTTCATTCCTGGTCAAATATATCTCTCATAGGGCCTTGTACTGGAGAGATTTCATCTGTGTGGTTCGATTCAGAAGTTTTCCTGGAGATTTAGAAACATACTCGCTTGCCGCTAGCCGCTAGCCTAGTTGTGCAGCATTGTGAAAGAGCATATGTCCTGGAGTGTCAGATTAAGCTCACTCCAATTCGTAAGTAACTCTCATGGCATATGTACTAGGGAGATTTCGCCTGTGATGTCCCGTTCTGAAGTTTATCGGGAGATTTAGAGATATACTAGCTTGCCGCAAGTCGTTGGCCTAGTTTTGGTGCATTGTGAATGAGCTAACACTCCAGAGCACCAGATCGAGTTGGACCAAGTTCAGGAGTGAAGTTTATGGTCACATGTACTGGGATAATTTCAACCCCGGAGTCTGATTTTGAGATTTTCCGGTAGATTCTTACAGTGTGCCCACTTTTGGCTCTTACCGTGCACTTTGCCGCAAAAGTGGGGTGTTGTGGAAAGCCATCAAGATGAGATAATTCTGAGACGAAATTTTAACCCAAAGTCATTTATATTATGGCTTATTGATTCGTTGAAAGAGTTCCCAGAAACTCCTCTTAATATAGATTTTAGAGGGGGGTGTGACAACTCAAGCGTCAAGTGTGTATAGTGGTGAAACATGTGCAATGTCTCTAAAACCTCTTTAAGGGGGAAGCCTAGGTGAACCTTGGGGGTGGCCGAGGGGGCTTCGGTGGTCTTGAGGCTTTAGCCGTGAATCCTCTCATCCTTAGATATTGTTGGGATAACGGTGTATTGTCGTGATTGTGTTGGTTGGAAAATGTCATAATTTTATATCCGGTTGTGCGATTTATGTATCGGGTCCTGAGAATGTGTGGGCCCGCGTGTGTATGCTATGAGATAACTCGTGAACTTTGGTATCTTATATTATTATGGGTCTGCAGCCTCCCAAAAATGAGAATTTGGATATAGAGGCTTCATGTTGGCTGACTTATAGGGAACATGTCTCTTGGTAAGTGCCACACATGCGCTTTTTCCATTAAGGAAAAAGTCGGCCCGTGACACTGGGTACGGTAGCTTTTCCGGGACTGCATATAGCACAGTAGGTCCTGGATTGAGGGTTGTTGCTGGTTTCCAGCAGGTATTCAAAGTGTTTTTCGAAATCTATTATTTCCTTTTACAGAGTTGCTAAACTCTTATAATTGACCAATTGATCTAGTCATAAATTTGCCCATATGGAAAATCCCATTGTATATATGGTAGGGGTACTATGCCATCCGGTATGCATATGGTGCCAATGGTCTTACCAGATGGTCGAATTGGCTACGTTATGTAATTTGCATTTTATGTGCTAGTACATGTTGTTGATGGGAATTTCCGCGGCTAAGGTTTCTGAACAGATCGGTAAGGGCAAAGAGGGAAGTTCCACTCATCCTTAGGACATAGCATAATTCAGTTCTTCAAGACCGGCAACAAGTGAGTCGAGACCGACCACAATAACCCGGTAGCTCGGTTCATTTCTACTCACTCCCAGGATCAATAGCTCAAATGTTGTGAATCAAGTCGGAAATGGCGGGGGTGGATCAGTTCGTTATCTGACCAACCTCTCGAAGACCGACGCGTGATGGGAACAACTAGATTTTCCCTCCAAAAACTCTCTCATTCGAAATTCAACAGGCTGTCATCATTAATGAAAAGGGTCAGACAGTACACCTTTACGGCGTGATGTGACAGGGATTTGTAGGGTAGGTTTTACTTTCAGCGACGGCAGAATGGGGAAGAGAACCTGTCAAATCACTGCAAATCTGCAAATCTGTGAGGCTGACGTCACAAAGATACGGGAACAGTGCCATGCATTGAGTAGTATATAAGGGAAGTTTGATCACATTTGTAAGGGTTATGAAATTTTCCATTTGAGAACTACTTGTAAGAAATCATACAACCTGCTCGGTTTCTTTAGACCTTCATTAAAACAGGTCGGTTGAGTTCGGTTTAGTAATAAAAGAACCCCACACCCCGGTTTGTGACCATGGACGTAGGCTGGACAAGCTCCACCGAACCACGTTAAATCATCTTTTTTTAATTTTTTGTGTGTTTCTTGTTTATCGCCAAAATTTGCCTTTGGTCTCCCCATAACCAAACAAATTCAAGGTTGGGGGAAGGTTGTCTCCGGTGTGTTACCTCAAAACTACCTCTGGGATGAAAATCGTCCGTCAACAGTTGGCGTCGTCTGTGGGGATCAAACAAAAAGCAGCTTATGTAGTAAAATGATGGCGGAAGATGAGAACCATAGGTCATCGGAGAGTTCAACAACGGAATGGATGGGAAAATGGAGGAAAGCATAAGAAATGATATAGAGGAGAACCAGACACTCATGAAGGCCATGTTGGAGAAGCTGGAAAGACTGGAAAAAGTAAATAATGAGAGGTTGGATGCTGGTCCAAGTCGGAGGAGAAATGAGATAACGGAAGGGAAAAAAGTGGTAGATTTGAGCGGTGACAATGAATCCGGGAGGAAGGAGCCACAGAGGGTGAGGTCAGTGGTGATAGCAAGTGCCCCGCCAATGGAAAGAATGTTGGGGGAAGAAGAAGAGAGACAAACGTTGGAGTCATCAAGTAACAGCCCACGCTCCAAGAAATGAGAATGTATGAGATATGGGAGAGGTGAGTGAGAGGTGTCTAGCCATGGTGCAAGTCGTGATCTTGGCAACAGACGTGAAAATGTTCGGGGGAGGCAATATGATGATACTGATAACCATATGAAAGCTTGGTTTAGAAAAGAAATTAAAAAGTGGGAGGAAAATCTAAAGGTGGATAAAGGGGATGGTCACGACGGAGAGATCGCTTCTCCCTTTACAAAATAAATCTTGTTGGTATAATTTCCTAGGTGATTCACAATGCCGTCAATAAATGCATACAGGGGTCACACTGATCCTAAGTCTCACATTGAGAACTTCGTCTTGCTAATGGAAGTACAGGGAATGGTGGGAGAAGCCATCTGAAAGGTATTTCTTTTGACCCTGTGTGGACCCGTAATTCTGTGGTTCAGAAGTTTGACTCCATGGAGCATCAGTAGTTTCTCACAGCTCAGGAAGTCATTCATTCGACATTTCAAAGGAGTGTGTGTTCCAAAAAAGACAATAGGAGAGTTGAGGTTGATGAAGCAGAGGGATGATAAGCCCTTGAAGAATTTTATTGAAAGGTACTACGATTTGGTGCTCGAGGTAGGGGCCCATGAGTCAATGGAGGCTTTGGAAAGTCTTAAAGGGGCCCTAAAGGTGGGAAGATTGTGGACTCACTTGAGCGTACATGGTATACCAGACTACGCCATAGCTCTGGAGTTGGCGAGAAAGTTCGTTTTGATGGAGGAAGATGAGAAGGTCGCCCGGAAATGAGGGGTTCAGAAGGAAAGAGTGCAGAAGCCGGAGATGCCGCGGAGGTCGGATAGAGAGTTTAGGAATCCTCCTACCATACAAAGGGAGTTCAGGCTGGTGCCTCCCAGCAATGCGCCACAAGTGAGGAGAGCTCAGGTGCAAGTAAACCATGTGGCCGATGGAGTAGGCTACACACCCTTGAACAAACCAATGTCTCAGATCACGGAAGAAATTCAAGGTAGGGGCCTCTTAATAGAGTCTGATCTAAGAAAGTATCCGGTAGAAAAGAAGAACGAAAAATATTATTGTGTACACCACAATATGAGGGGACACTCGGCCGAGGGTTGTAAGGATCTGCGAGAGTAGATGGAAAATCTAGCGCAGAACGACTATCTAAATGAGTACATTGACCAAGGGGCCATGACAGCTCGGCAGCGGCAAGAGCATAGACAAACATATACCATCACCGGGGGAAGGACGCTGGCCGGAGACTCGAACCGGTCAAGAAAAATTACTGCAGGGTCCGAGGATCAGAGATAATGTTGGTGGAGCAGACCCAGGGCTTGCAAAGTGATCGGTCGATCCCTATAATGTTCACCGACGAAGACGCACATGGGGTTAGTTTTTCGCATGACGACGCATTGATAATTAAAGCAGTGATAGGGGGAGCAGAGGTAGACATGATTTTGGTGGATCCGGGGAGTGCGGTCGACATAATCTCCAAGGAAGCCTTGGATGGATTAGGGATAGAGTATACGAAAGTGACCCAGGACGGAACGCCCATATACGAGTTTGGAGGAGCAACAGTCGTCCCACTGGGAAGAATATAGTTGGCCATGACGGTCGGAACTTCCCCACGCACCCGGACGATCATGATAGACTTCACGGTGGTGGATTGCATGAGCAGTTATCAAGTCATTGTGGGCCGACCCTTCATGATGAAGATGAAGGCCGCCATGTCATGTTATTACTTAAAATTGAAATTTCCCACCCGGGCTGGGATCGGGATTGTATGCGGAAGTCAGAAGGTGGCCCGTAGTTGCTTTGCTACTGTTTCGAAAGAATTCTTTGTGTTGAGAAGGATGGGCGGAAGAAGAGAAGAAGGGAGGAAGATGAGGAGGATGAGGAATCAGACGAATGTCCTGATGTCTAGTTCAAGAAGTTTGCCCGTCTGGGGGCAGCCGAAGAGCTGGAGTTGGTGGAACTCTTGTTAGTGTCCTAGACATGCCACGGGATCTCTAAGCGTGATTATTGTGTGAATTAATCAAGA
Organism: Zanthoxylum bungeanum; assembly: GCA_019454045.1. Taxonomy (NCBI): domain Eukaryota; kingdom Viridiplantae; phylum Streptophyta; class Magnoliopsida; order Sapindales; family Rutaceae; genus Zanthoxylum; species Zanthoxylum bungeanum. Next base: position 77,818 of record SKCR01005062.1, read on the forward strand.
AAGTTGCGGAATACTTACATTGATCGGATTTAGGATTTCAAAAATTCCATGGATGTTGAAGCCTCCAAGCTCATGGGTGAGTATCCCTATCACATTCAAATGACTCTCATATGTGCTAGCAAGAACAAAATGGAACAAATTTTATCTCCCAATGAGAAATAAATTTGCCCAAGAGAGAGGGAAGCAATCGGCCCCTTTTAAAGTCATGGCCATTCGGCCAAGTCTGAGAGAGACTAGGCAGTGACCAATCTACCGATTCTTCTAAAATCCAGAGTGAGCAATTTTCTCATTCTTTCGCCGTTGACATCAGATGCCAATTCAGCCAAAAAAACAAAAGGCAAAATGAGTGCTTTTCTTTCGGCAATTTTTCCAAGAAAAAGAAAGCCATTTCCTTTTTCTTTCTACTTAGGCCAAAAAGCAAAAGTCAGTGGCTATATAAAAGAAGTCAAAAATCTTTTTGGCCAAAAAGAGAAGCAGTGGCTTTTTTCCCACGGAGACAGAGAGAAATGAATATGTTTTAAAAAATTCATTAAATTGTGTTATGTATTAGGACTTGGTAGGTGTATCAAATCCATTTTCTTTATTACCAACCACTTACATCACAAGTTGACAAGTGATTGGGTCCCACCCAATTTAAATTCAAAATTTGGTTGGCGTACATAACACAATTTGGGCCCGGTTCGTTTAATCCAACTAAACCAATTTTCCGTCACGACGTAATTAAATCTAATTAAATTAAATAATTATGCCTCGCAAAATTATTATTAAAGTCGCTTACGAATTAATTTCAAATTAATTCGTTCGCCCGAATTAAAATCCAATTTTAATTCCGCTTTGAAATCCGATTTCATTTAATACATCTAATATATTATTTTAGCAAAATTAAATAAATTAAATAGTAAAATCTAATTTAACTATTAAATTTATTTTACTGATTAATTCCAAATTAATCGCGTTCTCTCCTATCGACGAATTTAATCCCAGATAAATTCTCGACGCAATTAATCCCAGATTAATTCTTTCTCTGATAATTAAATCCAGATTAATTTTCTCTCTCTTAATTAATCCCAGATTAATTTTCTCTCGAGTCAAATATCATCGGTGAATCTTTGGGATGCGACCCAAGAGATCCCTGGATATGTTGACAGTAAATTCGGTCATCGGACTGTCCGAATACGTGCGTACCCGGTACCACGTTCCTACCGATTTACAAGACATGGTTGGCTTCTAGCAAAGCACCGTGCCTACCCAATTCTCCAGAAATATTCTTCTATGGAATATAAGATCTTTCTCAGGCGTAGTATATGTTGTATTATGTATTACGATCCAGTATCAGATGTCACATGCTAGGCTTGGGGCTGAAGTTGTGTCTGCCCCGTAGGAAGCATATATCGGATCACTAGCAACTAGTCTCTTTATGATCGGAAAGTCATGACCTAGTCATACTTCCCTGATGGCTATAGCACTTAGAGTACCAGTTTTGTATCCCTGCGTGATCATCATCTCCATATGACTGAAGTGATACTTCCATCTTGACATCACACCCAATACACTACGATTCTCAGTATACCCAGAAAAGGCGTACACAGAACCTGTTAAAGCCCTGGATGACCAAAACCAAAGTATGCTGATTGTCGCAAGTATTAGCGATGCAAGTCTAAGGTTAAGACCAAATACACCTACCCTGATTCGGATTCCCATAGACAAATAGTCATACTACCAATGAGATTCCGAGGGGCCTATCCAGAGTGAAATTGTTTCCGTACCATCGGTAAATAGAACCTCATATTACACTTGCATGAGTATCCAATACCCAAATATATGAGAACTATGCTGTTACGCTTCCATAACACGCACAAGTGTAATACTAGTCTATTCCGCATTATCGATGTACAGTCTCGATAATACTTCGACTAGGGATATTTAATGATTAAACCTCTGTGGATTAATAATGTCTCATATCTTATTAATCCAGAACTAATCATAAGGACTTTTATCATTTATATATCCAGGTAATCCAATTACAAATGATAAAAGAGCAATTTCCTTTGTCACATAGTTAATTTGTACAACAATACCATGTTCTGTACAACTAGTGATGCTATGGGTCATATATGTCCAACAATCTCCCACTTGGCCTATAACCAATCACTCAAGTGTCCAACACCTGAACTATGCACGAGTCGCTCAAACTTCTGGTGAGAAACAGCTTTCGTTAGCGGATTTACAAGATTATCATCTGATGCGATTTATTCGATCATCACATCGCCACGATGTATGATCGAACGAATCAGATGAAATTAGTCGAAGTACATACTTGGATCATTGATGAGACCGCGGTTCATTAGCCTATGATGTAGCCTAGCTCAGCTGCTAACAGAACTACTCCTAATCTAATTAGGAATTTTATAGATCCAAAATGCTTCTTTTGTTGCCTCAGCTGCAGCAATGTTCCGCTCTTGTTGTTTATTCGGCAACAATATCTTGCTTGGAAGATTTCCAGCTCATTGTTCCGCTATTCAAACTATATATGTACCCTTATTGCAACTTACAGTCGTCTTTATCGGTTTGGAAACTTGCAGCGGTGAACCTAGTTACCTCAAGTTCTCATTTCTCCATATTCCCAGAAAGCATCCTTAGTTCATCCAAGATACTCAATGATGTTCTTGGCATCAATCCAGTGACCATCACCTGGATTAGCCTTATTATGTCTACATATGCTCAAAGTATATGAGTCATCAGGTCACGTACATATCAAAACGTACGAACACTGAGAGAGTGTCAGCAGTTCTCTAGATCTATCCCAGTAGATCTTTATTCCTAGAATAAAGCCTGCTTCTCCCAGGTATTCCATGGAGAATTTTAATGAAAGTCAAGCTTTCTCCGATTTTATCATGGGAATGTTATTGCTAAGAAGCAATAAATCATCAATTTATAGGACATTCATTGTCAGTGTGCTCCCACTAACCTTCTTATATACACAATAATCATCTTCGTTTTGAATGAAATCATATACAATTATGATCTCATCAAAACGTTGGTTCCAAGAACTCAATGCTTGCTTCAATCCATGAATGGATCGGTTTAACTTGCAAACCTTGCTTGCATGTTTTGACACGATAAAAACGTCAGGATGTTGCATACAAACATCCTCCAAAAGATTTCCGTTAAGGAAAGCGATTTTGGCGTCCGGCTGTTATATTTCATAAATGAAATATGCAGCATTAGCAAGCATTATCCAAATGGATTTAATCATGGCAACAAGTTAAAAAATTTCATCGTAGTCGACACTATGTCGTTGACGATACCCTTTCTGTACAAGTCTAGCTGTGTACATTTGTATGTTGCCATCCATGTATGTCTTCCTTGAAGACTCATTTAGTACCAATAGGCACAATGCCTTCTGGTACATCAACCAGTGTCCAAACTTAGTTGGTATACATGGAATCCATTGAGGACTTCATGGCACTTTTCCATAAAAGGAGTTGATACCTAGTATCACTTCCTCATACATAGCCTATTAATTATCCTCAATAAGATTAACATCTATATGAGGTGAGATCAGAAACTCGTACCTCCCAGGTTGTTTTCTGACTCTCTCCGACCTACGGGGTTCTTGTGTACTCGAAGATTATTGGTACAGTTTCATTCCTGATGAACTATTTGTGTTCCGTAAAGGACTCGGTGCCTGGAACAGTATTACTCCGATTTTCATCGTGTTTTACTTTCCTCCCACTTACCACTGCATATAGGAATTCCTATTAGGAAAACCGCATAGAGAGCAACAATTTCATTGTTCTCTTGTGAGTTGTATAAGTACTATACTTTGGTTTCCCTAGGACAACCTAAAAATAAGCACTTATCCGATTTGGGTTCTAGTTTGGTATCATCCAAACATATGCCCAGCATTCCCAAATCTTAGGAATGTGAAACCCGGTTTCTTTCCTGTCTATATCTAATATGAAGTATGTCTAATAGATTTTCATGGAACCTTATTCAAAATAAGTATCGCACTATTTAATGTGTATCCTCATAAGGAAATTGGTAGCTCAGAGCGACTCATCATTAACCTTACCATGTCCAACAAAGTTCGGTTTCTCTGTTCAGACACACCGTCAAATTGAGCTGTCCCTGGAGGAGTCCACTGTGAAAGAATACCATACACTTTCAAGTAATCTTGAAACTCATATGTTTAAGTATTTTACACTATGGTCCGACCGTAATGTTTTTAATACTTTTACCGGTCTATTTTTCTACTTCGTGTCGAAACTCTTTGAATTACTCAAAAGTTTCTGACTTGTGTTTCATAAGATACACATAACCGTAACGCGATGCCACATCCGTAAAGGTTACGAAGTATTCATATCCACCTCTAGCCTAGCTAGACATGGGCCCACTTACGTCACTATGAACGAGCGCTAACAGATCGGTGACACTTACACTTTTACCAAGTAAAAGGTGTTTTAGGCATTTTGCCTAATAAACTAGATCCATAGACATCATTTGAATTAGAATCAAATCCGTCGAAGTATCCACTCTTCGAAAGTGTGGATATACGAGTCTTGTTAATGTGTCCCGGACAACAATGCCATTTATAAGTCTCATTAGATTTATTCAGTTTGAGCTTTTGTTTGTCATATTATATGCTTGAGATTCATTTATATTCTAAATATAAATATTGTTATTCACATCTAATTTGCTTATCTCAATATCATCTTTATAAACAAAACACTTAGTGTTCTAGAATATAAAGGTATACCCGCAACGGGTTAAACGAGATACATAGATAATATTTCTAGTCAAACTAGATACATAATAACAATTTCCTAATTTAAGTACATGCCCAAAGGGCAGTTCCAAAACTTAGGTTTCTACGGCCAAAACAGCGACTCTCGTCCTATTTTCGACTTGTAGGTCGATCCCATCTGAAGTCAGTCTCCTGCTTATCAGCAGATCCCGCACATCAGTACATATATTCATGTACCACATCTAGTATCAAAAATCCAATTTTAAAACCAGTAGTGAACATGTTTATAACAAACATTCTTGAAGCTGGAACCTTGTCCCGCCTTCACTTCCTTCATGTCTGCCTTGTCCATACGACAGTCACACTTCTAGTGACCCCGTTTGCCATAGTTTAGGCAGACAACTTGGGATATGTCCTTTTAAGAAGCTCTGGCTGTGCATAACGGATTGAGCACTAAAGTTATCATCACAATGAGTCTTCCTAAGCTCATGTTCTACTATTCGATTAACTCCGGGCTCAGGACCGAAAGGTTTCTCTATCAAATAGAATAACTTCTCAGCTCCTAGGACTATCGTGAGGTTCTATTCCCAATCTGAAAATTAAAGCCGTTAAAGACATTTTTCCCAAGGATTATGTCCTTTGACGCTAATATTTCAGTCATCTTGATTGCTATAGTCCAACTATCCAATCAACGATTTCGGGTACAATTAAATGTAATGATTACTATAGTCTAACTATATAATCAACTATAATTGATCGGTTACATTCAAATGTATTGATTACTATAATCCAATTATATAACCAACTATAAATGAAGTAGTTTGAATACAGTCCAACTGTTTAATTAATACAACAATTGAATATTAGTCCAACTAATATATTTTATAATTAATGACGAAAAATGAAATGAGCGCGTATTGGCAAGTATTTAAACGAAATTGCAAATTTAATACTTGCCTCCCACTATTTTTCGACGAGCCTCTAACCCTCTGTGGAGTACTCGGGAAACCTATTTTCCTAGTGGGCTAGGATCCCGTTAAAAGATACACAACCTTGACTTTGGCCAACAAGTTGTATAAAATTTAATTAGGTATATCTCTAAGATCAATTGTATGTCATCCAATTCCTAGATCCAGTAGGTGGACCTGTAAGTCCGAAACATATATCCAATATATGTAAATATATCCAATATATTTCCTAACATTTTTCCTCTGAATCAACTAAGCCTTGGCTTTGGCTCAACAAGCTTAATGAAACCAGTTAAGCGTGACCTATTGACAGTGGGAAAGCTTCGTAATCGAGGTCGATGAACAAGAAGTGACCTTGAATTTGGCCAACAAATCACAACTTTCCCAAGAAATACGATATGGAACAAAGCTTTCGTGATTCAAACACATCCGCGATGGACAAAGGTCTTGACTTTGGCCAACAACCAATGCCAATCTTGGATCTTGAGAGAGAATCACTCAATGGAAGGAAAAACGCTTAATATAAAATGAGGGTTTTTGTCGCGCTTTGGCAACCATTTTATTATCTTTAATTAGGTCTCATCATACACCCTTAAACATGCATTCTAAAAGCATAATAAGGCGCGAAATAAATTAATAATGATATGCGGATGGATATACAACAAATTGTTCCTAGAACAAATCTCTCCATTTCCTCTCTCTCACTAGCATTATTCATCCTTCTACCCAATTTCATAATACTTCAAAAGAAACCTCATATACATTGAGGGGAATTGGTGAGAAGAGAAATACAATGAGAAAAGAGGTAATAGGCTGGACACGCATGTCCAATTTAATAAATTCTAAATTTATTACAACAATTTCCAAAATTGCCCTCACACTTCTAATATCCATCCGATATGCATTATTCATATAATACATCCAAGTATTCACACAAAGCATGTTATCAATAAATATAATCCAATTAATTAATCTTTGAATTAATGACCATCCAATTTTTAAACAACGATTTGATTTGCGCGAGTCAAACTTGTTTAAGAATAAATACTCAAATTAAGTATTCTTGAATTATATCGAACTACAATTTTAAATCCAATTTAAATTGTATCCAATACTAATTCATATTTAATTCCAAATTAAATAATTACACTTATTTATGTGCCTTAAAGACTTGGATTCCAAATCCAATCTTAATGGGTCTCAAAGGCCCAATTAGTATCCAATACTATTTAATTAACGTCCAATGGGCTTTCAATTAATTCTTTAGGCGTGGGCTTTGGCCATTATGGATCAAACCCAAAAGCCTTGGCCCATTTAGAAATCATCATATGCCATAAAATCAATTTAGGCCCATTAGGCCCAATTAAATTATTAAATGCCCAATGTCATACTTTTGGACTTAATGGAAATGGTTTAGGCTCAAATATGATCCAAGACTAAAATTTGGCCCAACCAAGCCCATTTGCCCAATTACAACAGATTAAATTAATATATCAGTCCAAATTACATATCAATTCAATTCAAGTGTAATTTGTAGGAAACGATTTCCCTCGCGCAGCGGAAGCGGTTAAGCCCACGGATCGAACTTGAAAAAATTTTCTACTTTGCCCTTTCCTTTGACCGAATGGTACCAGTGCGTATACTGAAATTTTACTTCTGTTTTACACAAGATTTCAGCCCTGGAATGCCCCCGAAATAGTCCCCGAACAGCCCCTTGAACTGCAGTGAAATAGCGGACTGTTTTGCACCTGTTACACGCGTGAACTGCACCCAAACCAGTCCATAATTTGCGTGAACTGTTGTATATATTTAGGTCTGATTTTTCACTTAAAAATCAATCCTAACTCAGCCCTAAAATTACCCCAAAGTGTTTCCCAAAAACCGAATTAAAACTAAATAAAAACCGAGCCCCAAAATTGGTGATGTGAGTGCGGCAGTAGGGAACTTACTGCCTCACTGCCGTGAGTTACTAGAGAGGGGAAGAAGAGATTTCCAACGCCACAAGATCTTCCGAGCTATGTCTCGTTACTTACGGAGGGTAGTGTGGGCTACACTCACAAATTAATCCCTAAACATTTTAGAGATTAAATCACACACCGAAATAATTTTCTGGTTCTTCAATTAACTTTCTCAACTCTTGAGAGCATGAAGAAGAGAATAGGCTAGGGTTTTCTATTTTGTGTATCTAAAAAAAAATATAGTTTTCTTTTTATACTTAGGGAAATTTGTTTCATAAAACAAATCAACCACAAGTCTCCCAATCCTCTCATAATTTCGGCCAAGGCAAGGAATTTTTGTTTGATTTTGTTTCCAAAACAAACAAATCATATTCCTTACTTAATGAGGAATTCGTCCAAGCTAAGGTATTTTGATTTGATTTTGTTTCCCAAACAAACAAATCCTATTCCTTATCCAATGAGGAATTCGGCCATGGTGATGTATTTTGATTTGATTTTGTTTCCCAAACAAACAAATCCTATTCCTTATCTAATAAGGAATTCGGCCATGGCAAGGATTTTTGTTTCCAAAATAAATCTTAGCCTTATTAAATTATATCATATATAATTCAATATTCTATTTTTAATAATTATCATATAATTATTAATACCCTACATTAACTTTTAATGTATAGTTTCAAGTGTGATGTAATTAATATTATTAATCATATTAATAATATTTATTCTTTGTGAGTATATAATTGGACTGTCCAATTATATTAACTCCGCTAAAGTATATCAAGCTAGGACGGGGACCAAATGGACCTACGGTTCCGAGCTCCAATAATCTCGAAATATTAATTAAGCTCTTAATTAAATATTCCGAATTATTAACTCCGGGTTATTCCACTAAAAATTCGAAGTTGAACTCTCGTTGCAGTAGATGAAATATTAAGCCGAACCAAGTCGGTGTCCACCGATATAGTCATTCCATACGAATTGATCCTTCACGAGTATCTCATAATTAGAGCCGGGTCATAATGTCCATTATACCCCTCTAATTATTTTTACCTTAAGTACCATTGATTCTCTAATAAACGATTTATTCATAACTATTATGAATATTAATCTTTCTATTCGTAATAGAAAGACTTGAGCTCTCAAATCGTTCAAGTACCGAATCAACCCTTAAGAAAGATACTCATCTACTTCTCGTAAGAAGGAGTGAACTCCATGTCTATGTAAAACGTTCCCAGCTACAAAACAAACTGTGCCCCCAAAGTACGTAGCTATTGGTTGGGATTGCTACACCAACCTCACCTTTGTAAATCAAAGGACACAGCCTGCCATGCAGGAGTTCGTAGTACACTCAGGATTAAGATCAATCCATATATGACCATCAAGTATATGGAAATGACTTTATTTCTTTAACGGATATTATAAGAATGTCATTTCTATCTGGGTCCAGTCCTATATGATCGTATCATACAAGGTGCCTCCATTCTCATGTCTCTACATGGACGATCCGGATTAAGATCGCCATACAAATATAAAATGGACCGCAGCTATAGATAAACCACAAACAAAGTACCCGATTTGTTTGCTCTCTATGGACTATTTAAGATTACTAACTTCAGACTCAAATCCTCTGGTGCATGACACTCATACACTAAGTCTGAAGGTACATAAATAATCTACGGTATTTACGAAGATATATAATATGGGAAAGATAAACAAATAATTTGATAAATGAATAATGCATCGTTTTATTTCAAAACGCATGAAACCGTTTACATCACATGTAGCTCTAGGGCATACATCCCAACAATCTCCCACTTGCACTAGAGCAAATAAGACATGTCACGTAATCCTAGACCATCTAGGTGACCTTCAAAAATTTTAGCCAGCAAGGTCTTTGTAAACGGATCAGCAAGGTTCTCTGCGGATGCAATCTTTGTGACGGTAACGTCTCCTCTCTGCACTATCTCCCTGATGAGATGATATTTCTTCTCTATATGCTTTCCCCTCTTGTGGCTTCTTGGTTCTTTGGAGTTTGCCACCGCTCCACTATTATCGTAATAAAGGGTGAGTGGTCTATCCATATCTGGAACAACTTCCAGATCTCCCAAGAATTTACGGAGCCAGACTACTTCCTTAGCTGCTTCACAAGCCGCTACATATTTAGCCTCCATAGTTGAGTCGGCAATGCAAGATTGCTTTATGCTCCGCCACACAATAGCCCCACCATCTAGGGTGAACACTGATCCAGATGTGGATTTCCTGGAATCAACATCCGTCTGAAAATCAGAGTCTGTGTATCCCCTTAGGATCATATCCTCACTGGAATACACTAGCATATAATCTCTCGTTCTCTTAAGATACTTGAGAATGTGTTTCACAGCCACCCAGTGATCCAATCCCGGGTTTGACTGAAACCTACTGACTACTCCCACTACAAAACAGATGTCTGGTCTCGTGCATAACATGGCATACATGAGACTACCAACTGCTGAGGCGTATGGGATATGTCTCATTTCCCTAACACTTTGAGGTGTCTTAGGGGACTGTTCCTTTGACAAATGAATTCCATGCCGATAAAGCATATTGCCTTTCTTGGAATTCTGCATCCCAAATCGCACAAGGATCTTGTCGATGTAGGATGACTGAGACATAGCTAACAGTCGTTTCTTACGATCCCGAAGTATTTGGATCCAAAGAACATAACTGGCCTCTCCCAAATCTTTCATTTGAAATTGCTCAGCTAGCCAGGTTTTTACGTCTGATAATATCCTTACATCATTCCCAATGAGTAAAATATCATCAACGTATAAAACAAGAAAAACAACCTTCCCGTCAATGACGCGCTTGTATACACAAGGCTCATCAACATTCTGCTCAAAATTATAAGACTTGATCGTTGTGTCAAATATTATATTCCAAGATCGAGATGCCTGCTTGAGTCCATAAATGGACCTTTGTGTTGGAGTTCCTACGGCCCCGAAGATCGATTATCAAGCAAGAAATACATGTGAATACATACGAGGGAGTTGCGGAATACTCACATCGATCGGTTGAGCGACGCGGTGACGAACAAAATTCAAATTCTGCTCACTGTCATGGTCACGGCAGTGGCTATTTTGGAGTCCCCATTTTCGGCTTCAATCTTCAAGAATCCAAGCTCCAAGCTTCGTCAAATGATTCCAAGCCAATGGGTGGACTTCCCTATCACCTTCGCATGTCTCTCGAAGTGCTAGCTCTTGATGATTTTGCCGCAAAATCATCACACTTTGGTTCCTATTGCTCATGGTTTTCCCAGAAAAATAGTTCAAGAACATCTCAAAATGGGCGTGTTAGTGTATGAGAGGGAGATGAGAGAAGAAAGTGAGTTGTGTTTGGTAGTTGGCTAAAAGGTATATCAAATACACTTTATTTTGATTTAACAAAATCAATTAATTGATTTCAAAAAATCAAAACAAATACCAAAACATTTAAATATATTAAATGTCAATCAAGCTTTCAAAGCGCCATGCCTACCCAATTCTCCAGAAATATCCTTACAGTAATAAGGATCTATATCAGGCGTAGTATATGTAGTATTGCGTATTTCGATCCAGTATCAGATGATCACATGCAAGGCCTGGGGCTGGTACAGTGTCCGCCCCTTACGAAGCATATATCGAATTACGAGCAACTAGTCTCTTTATTATCGGATAATCATGACCAAGTCATATTATCCCGATGGTTGCAACCCTTTAGAGAACCAGTTCTGTATCACTACGCCATCATCATCTCCATATGACTGGAGTGATACTTCCATCTTGACATCACACCCAACACACTACGATTTACAATATACCCAGCAGAGGCGTACACAGAACCTGTTAAAGCCCTGGACGACCAAAACCAAAGTATATTGATTGTCGCAAGTATTAGCGGTGCAAGTCTCAGGTTAAGACCAAATACACCTACCCTTATTTCGGACTTCCATAGACACATAGTCATACTACCAATCGAATTCCGAGGGGGTCTATCCAGAGTGAAGCTGTTTCCCGTACCATCAGTAAAACACAGCCTCCTATTACACTTGCATGAGTATCCTATACCCAAATATATGAGAACTATGTCATTTGTGCCCTCACAACGCGCATAAGTGTAATACTAGTCTTTTACGTATTTATCGATGTCCAATCTCGATAATACTCTGACTTGGGATATTTAATGATTTATCCTTCATGGATTGATACTGTCTCATATCATTCTCAATCTATGAACAAATCATAAGGACCTCCTATCATTTATATATCTTGGTGATATAATCACAAATGATAAGAGTGCAATCTCCTTTGTCACATAATTAATTTGTACAAAAACACCATGATCTGTACAAATAGTGACGCTATGGGTCATAATTGTCCAACATTTTGCAGTTTGCAAACTTTTTGCTCTTGACCTTGGGCGGTGAGCGCTTCTGGTTGTATCATATAGATACTTTCATCAAGATTGACATTCAAGAATGCAGTCTTGACATCCATTTATCAAATTTCATTGTCATAATATGCGGCAATGGATAGAAGAGTGCGGATGGATTTAAGCATAGCTACAGGCGAGAAAGTTTCCTCATAGTCAACTCCCTCTTTCTGGGTGGTCTGTACCTTCCCATCTGATCCCCCCTTCCTCTTGTAGATCCACTTGCAACCTATGGGTTTCACCCTATCAGGTTGGTCTACAAGTTCCCAGACCGAGTTGGAGTACTTGGAATCCATCTCTAGGTTCATGGCTTTAAGCCATTCCTCTTTGTCAGAATCATCCATTGCACTACTATAGGTCAATGGATCATCTATACCATCACTGGAGGTGACAACTTGTCCCTCTCCTGTTGGAATATTCTAAGCATCCCAAGATCATTTCAAGCATTGAAAATAAGTGCGAATACAACGAGGGAGTTACGGAATACTCACATCGATCGGTTGAGCGACGCGAAGACGAAAAAAAATCTGGTTTCTGCCCACTGTCACATCTCACGGCATTCCACCTTTTGTCCTCCTCCAAATTCGGCTTTGGATCATCTTCAAGGCAAGCTCCAAGCTTGTGTTGATTCCAAGCTAATGGGTGGACTTCCCTATCACCTTCGCATGTCTCTCGGAGTGCTAGCTCTTGATGATTTTTCCGCAAAATCATCACACTTTACTTCCCTTTTCTCCCTTGGCTCTCGGCAGTGGGCTGCCAAACCAGAAGAAAAATCAGCCCTTGTGGGCGTGAGAGAGATGAAGAGAATGGAGAGAGAGAGTTGGTTTGGTTGTATGCAAAAGGTGTATATAATACACACTTTAATTAATCAAAATGATTTACCATTTTATTTTTCCAAAAAAAATTCAAATGGCATTAAAGTTTGCCAACAACCAACATCAACTCCCATCAATTATAAATAGTGACTGGTGTCAATCACTCAAAGTGAAAGGCATCCATCACTTGATTGACGAATGTTGTGACGCTAGATGCGACTAGCGATTTGACGCTTGATTTGACTTAAGTGCCGCACTCGAATTCGAAATGTGAATGCGCTCGCAAATAATCCCGGGTTCGGGTTCGCTAATTCAAAATTAACGAATTTTCCGTTACGTGGTAATTAAATCTAAATTAATTCGTTCGCCCGAATTAAAATCTAATTTTAATTCCGCGTCGAAATCCAATTTCGTATAATATATCTAATATATTATTTTATCGATAAATTCCAAATTAATCGTTGTCTCTCATTAAATGATATTTTATCCCAGATAAAATATCTCCGTAATTAATCCCAGATTAATTTTCTCTTTCATCTAATTAATCCCAGATTAATTAAAAGTGCGAGTCATACGTCATCGGTGAATCTTCAGGAAGCGACCCATGAGATCCCCGGATATGTTGGCAGTAAATCGGGTCGTCGGAATATCCGAACATGTAAGTACCTAGTACTACGTTTGTACCGATTTACAAGACAAGTTTGGCTTCTAGCAAAGCGACATGCCTACCAAATTCTCCAGAAATATCCTTACAGGATTATAAGGATCTATATCAAGCGTAGTATACGTAGTATTGCGTATGTCGATCCAGTATCAGATGATCACGTGCTAGGCCTGGGGCTGGAATTGTGTCTGCCCCGTACGAAACACATGTCGGATGTCTGGTAACTAGTATCTATAATCGGATATACATGACCTAGTCATAATATCCCGATATCTGCAGCATTTAAGAGAACAAGTCTCGTATCCTACGTGACCATCATCTCCATATGACTGGAGTGATACTTCCGTCTTGACATCATACCCAACATACTACGATTCTCGATATACCTAGAAGAGGCGTACATAGAAACCGGTTAAAGCCCTGGATGACAAAAACCAAAGCATATTGATTGTCGCAAGTATTGGCGGTGCAAGTCTCAGGTTAAGACCAAATACACCTACCCTGATTTCGGACTTCCATAGACACATAGTCATACTACCAATGGAATTCCGAGGGGGTCTATCCAGAGCGAAGCTGTTTCCCGTACCATCGGTAAAACATAACCTCCTATTACACTTGCATGAGTATCCTATACCCAAATATATGAGAACTATGACGTTGTGCCCTCACAACGCGCACAAGTGTAATACTAGTCTTTTACGCATTTATCGATGTCCAATCTCGATAATGCTCTGACTAAGGATATTTAATGATTTATCCTTCGTGGACTGATACTGTCTCATATCATTCTCAATCCAGGAACAAATCATAGGGACCTCCTATCATTTATATATCTTGGTGCTCTAATCACAAATGATAAGAGAGCAATCTCATTTTTCACATAGTTAATTTGTACAACAACACCGTGATCTGTACAAATAGTGACGCTATGGGTCATAATTGTCCAAAAATCTCCCACTTGGCCTACAGCCAGTCACTCGAGTGTCTGACACCCGAACTATGTACGGTTGGCTCAAATTGCTGAGAAAAGGCTTTCGTCAGCGAATTTGCTTGATTATCGTCTGATGCGATTTATACGATCATTACATCGCCACGATGTATGATCCGAACGAATCAGATGAATATCGAAGTATGTTTCTGGATCGTTGATGAGACCATTAATTCTTTAGCCTGTGTTGACGCCTAGCTCAGCTGCTAAGAGAATTATATCTAATCTAATTAGATTTATTATCGACCCAAATGGCTTCTATTACTGCCTCAGCTGCATCAATAACCCGCATTAGTAGTTTATTCGGTAACAGTATCTTACTTTGAAGATTTCCAGCTCACTATTCCGTTATTCAAACTTTATAGTACCGTTGTGCGACTTATAGTAGTTTTATCGGCTTAGGAAACTTGCAATAGTGATCCCAGTCACTTCAAGTTTTCCATCTCCATAGTTAAAGACAGCATCCTTAGATCTCTAAGATTCTAAAGGATGTTCTTAATATTAATCCAGTGACTATCACTTGGATTGCCTGTTTGTGAATCCATATGCTCAAAGCGTATGAGACATCAGGTCACGTACATTTTTTAATGTACGATTTCTCGGAGAGTTTTCTCGAAAGCCAAGCTTTCACCGATTATTATTATGGGAATATCATTTCCAAGAAATGACATATTATCATTATTTATAGTACAATTATTATCAGTGCCTCCCACTAACCTCCTTATATACACAAGAATCATTTTCGTTGTGAATTAAATCATAAACTATTATGATTACATCAAAACGATAATTCTAACAACCTAATGCTTGCTTCAATCCAAACATGGATCGAATAACCTGCAAACCTTATTTGCTAGTTTTGGTACGACAAAACCGTCAGGATGTTGTAAACATCCTCCAAAAGGTTTCCTTTTAAGGAAAGCGATTTTCCCGTTCAGCTGACATATTTCATAAATGAAACATGCAGCATTAGCAAGCATTATCCAAATGGATTTACCGTGGCAACAGGTAAAAGGTTGAATCGTAATCAACATAATGTTGATAACGATACCTTTCTGCTAAAAGCCTAGCTTTATACGTTGGTATGTTGCCATCCATGTATGTCTTCCTTGAAGACTTATATAGTACCAATAGGCACAATGTCTTGCGGTACATCAACTAGTATCCAAACTTGTTGATATACATGGAATCTAATTCGGATATTATGGTACTTTGCCATAATAGGGAGTCGATACCTTGTATCACTTCCTCATACGTAGTCAGTTGGTATTCCTAAAAAGATTAACATCTTTATGAGGTGAGATCAGAAACCTATACCCCAGGTTATTTTTCTGACTCTCTCCGACTTACGTGGTTCTTGTGTATTCGAAGATTAATGGTATAGTTTCATCCTTGATGAACTATTTATGTTCCATTAGGAATCGGTGCCTGGAATAGTATTACTCTGATTTTCATCGAGTTTTACTATCCTCCCACTTACCACTGCATATCGGTATTCCTCTTAGGAAAACCGCATGGTGAGCAACAATTAAATTGTTCTCTTGTGAGTTGTATAAGTACTATTGTGGGACACAGAAACTGGGTGACGCATGCTGTCCCGGGCTCGCGGCCCGGTCGGGAGTACGGAGTAGCCACGGGGGACTAAACCGGAGAATAATGGAGTCGCCACCCGGTGTGAACCGGGAAAATGAGATTTAAGGCCTCACTCACCCCTCGCAAGGGAAGACCTCAAACCGTTGGGTTCGGAATGGTCCCTTACTCATGCCAGTTGTAATGACAGGATTTATGTAATAATTTAATCAGGCTTAAGTAGCACTTATTTCCCAGAGTATCATGCTTCTAAATTCACATGTACAAAATAAAACTTATACATATATTTCACATCTAAGATTGCATGCTTGGAAGTACATCAAAGGAGCAACAATCATACAACTTCATTGGCATATTATATTCAAGAAAACACAAGCACACATACTAACCACACAAGCACACATGTGAGCACCTTCTCAAGTGGTACGTGGAATTGTATCCCAAGTACAGACTGTACTACCGTCCATTCGGAATCGGCTACGGAATTTATTTCTGGGTTCCATCCGATATACCATAAGAAATAATACTCAAATGTTATCATGACATAGGTATATGAATTGTAATACATTAAACACATTGTATTCATGCATGTGGGGATAGCTACTAGGAGAACTATGTATGAAATCTGATGAAAAGGACTCAGTTCAGTGGGTGCGCGTTCGCGTATCGTTTGAAAACGCATTCGAACGGTAAACAGAAGGTTCGCGTTCGTGTAGCGTTCGAGAACGCGTTCGAACGGAACCAGACCTGATGCATGATAAGACTAAGAAAGTGCGTGTGCGTTCACGTAGTGTTCGAGAACGCGTTCGAACGGTAAACAAAAGGGCTTTAACCCCTCCCCATATGGGATCTTTCATTCCACTTACTAAGCCCATGCGCTCGATTGAATCATACGTAAATGAGAAACATGCAGAATTCAAGTGACGAAAAATAAATAAATAAATCAAAGCAACATGAAACAAAAGAAGGTACCGTTTATTCAAGCGGTACGTGGAGTTGTATCCCAAGTACAGAACGTACTACCGTCCATTCGGATTCGGCTACAGAATTTACGTCTGGGTTTCCATCCTATATACCGCAAGAGACGACACTCTTTCATTCATCCAATACCCACAACACGCATCATACACACACAAGATTCAACAAATAATTAAAATACAGTCAAAATAAATAGCAAAAATCAAATAAAGATGAGTATGGAAAGTACCCTCAGGTCTAACCTTTTTGCCAACTTTCGGGCTTGTGTTTCACGGACGTAAGAAAGGGTACAGCTCTTCAACTTCTCCGGTTCACTGGTTTAGCGTCCTAGCTCACTGTTTTGCTATTTTGCTTGCCGTTCGGTCTCCGTTCTGCTACTGTTCGGTCTCCGTTCTGCTGCTGTTCGGTCTCTGCTTTGCTACTCACTGTTCAGGTCACCTATTTTGACGTCTCAACGAACTGTTTCGAGTGTTTTTCGTGGTTTTTAGTATAGTTTTGTGTGGTTATTTCAAGGATTATAAGCGTAGTTTATGTTACTGTTTTAAGGGATTTTAGGGACTGTTTTGGGAGTGGTTTGGGCTGCTGTTTGGAGGTATATTTTCGGTGATGGAGGGCTGCTGTATGGGGAGATTTTCGGTGATGGGTAGAGGTTTAGGAGGGTGCTGTTTTCGGTTATGGAGTGGAGGATATGAGCGGAATGGTTTGTGTTCTTCCTGTTGCTATTGCCGTGAATGGCTAAGGCTCTTTTTGTTATGATTTTTCTGTGAGTTATCTGTATGAGCTAGAGGGTGCATGTCTTGGTTAGGGGTTGTTTATATAGAGAAGGGCTAGGGCTTCACCTTGTCTCACAAGGAAGGGATTTTGGCATTAAAATGAGGATTTGATTTGGTGTTGAGCAAGGAAAGTCAAAGATTGAGGGGGGACAAATCTTGGCTAGATTAGGAATACAAAATATTTAATTTGTTATGATTGATTTTAATTAGGCATGACATCTTTTTAACTTAGTATGTGATTTGTTTGGTTAGGAAGTTAATATATTTGATTTATCTTTATTAGGTATGATTATATTTTATGTTTTATTTAATTGGTAAATGGTTTAAATATTTTATTTAATATTTAATGTTTAATTTAATTAAATTGGGATGTGTTTTATGGGCTTTGGGGAGCTAATTGGGCTGGGGTGCGAGGCTAGCAGCAAAACCAGAAACACCGACGCCGTTCGAACGCCAATTCGAACGCTACACGAACGTCCGCAATCTGCCTGACGTTCGAACGAAGTGACGAACGCAGCACTAACGAAGACAGTGAACTTGTGAAATGAACTTGATGACGTACTTATTTTGAATTTCCCCTTCCGACCTCTGTTTCCCGCAATATCCTTAGCTAAAAAGGTAGTGCCTCCAACTGAGACTCATCATCGGGTTTCACATGCGAAAATGCAATGCCTACAGTCGCCCCCACTTTGATGGGACTTGTGCAGTTTGTGACTTTGAACTATCCTATCAAAGTTATGCAATGCATTTTCACTTACCTGGCTCGGCTGCTGCCTCGAGCTGAGTTGGTGCCTTTAGCGGACCTCGATCCTGGGACGCATCCCAATAACTGCATCCGACAACGGGGGCACCTCGACCCTAGGCACCTCGACCCAATACCGCTGACAATAGGGACCTCGCCCTCGAACTGATGATATAGTGGGCAACTCGACCCTGGGCACCTCGACCCGGAACTACAACTGACAACGGGGGCACCTCGACCCTGGGCACCTCGACCCAACACCGCTGACTATAGGGACCTCGCCCTTGAACTGATGATGTAGTGGGCACCTCGACCCGGAACTACAACTGACAACGGGGGCACCTCGACCCTGGGAACCTCGACCCACACCGCTGACTATATGGACCTCGCCCTCGAACTGATGATGTAGTGGGCACCTCGACCCAGGGTACCTCAACCAGAAACTACAACTGTCAATGGGGGCACCTCGACCCTGGGCACCTCGACCCAACACCGCTGACTATAGGGACCTCGCCCTCGAACTGATGATGTAGTGGGTACCTCGACCCTGGACACCTCGACCCGGAACTACAACTGACAACGGGGGCACCTCGACCCTGGGCACCTCGACCCAACACCGCTGACTATAGGGACCTCGCCCTCGAACTGATGATGTAGTGGGTACCTCGACCCTGGGCCCCTCGACCCGGAATTTCAACTGACAACGGGGGCATATCGACCCTGGGCACCTCGACCCAATACCGCTGACTATAGGGACCTCGCCCTTGAATTGATGATGTAGTGGGTACCTCGACCCTGGGCACCTCGACCCGGAACTACAACTGACAACTGGGGCCTCGCCCTCAAGCTGATATGATATGGGCCTCGCCCCCAAGCTAATATGGGCCTCGCCCCTTGGGACTCATCCCAAAAACTGAAATTGTGCTGACGCTGCTTGGCTCATTTCTGCCGCTTTCTCCTTTCTTCGAACCTGCGAACACAAAACGAAAACAAACACGAAGAGAATGCAATGTTACGTGTATGCATGAATGATTTTCTTATTCCGTTGGGTTAGGTCTTCTTCTAATTCTCGTGGTGACTGCTCGGTCTTCTCTCCCTCAGGCAAAGTATTGCTTCAATCTGTCTACGTTGCTCGGCTCGGTGAACTCGTTCCCCTCCAAGTCTGATAGCTTCACTGCTCCATTTCCCATTACCTTCTGCACTATGTAAGGTCCTTCCCAGTTTGGTCTGAATTTTCCTCTCGGATCTGTCGTCGATGGCCTCGACTGCTTAAGTACCAAATCACCCTTTCTGATCTTGGTAGGACGCACTTTCTTGTTGAATGCCTGAGCTAGTCTCTTCTGATACAACTGCATGTGATACAAAGACTTCATTCTCTTCTCATCCAATAGTGCTAACTGATCAAACCTATGTGCGGCCCATTCCCGTTCCGGTAATTCTGCCTCTGCTAATACCCTCATAGACTGTATTTCCACTTCTACTGGCAATACTGCTTCCATTCCATAGACCAAAGAGTAAGGTGTGGCCCTTGTTGCTGTTCTTACTGATGTTCTGTACCCCCACAAAGCATACGGTAATTTGTCGGCCCAATCTCTGCAATTTTCTGTCATCTTGGCTAGAATTGTCTTTATTGTCTTGTTGGCTGCCTCAACTGCTCCATTAGCCTGCGGCATGTATGGTGAAGACTTATGATGACCTATCCCATACCTCTGTAACATCGCCTTGGTCTCTCCATGAAACTGGACTCCATTGTCTGTAACCACGTGATGCGACATACCGTACCGGCATATGAGATTCCGGACTATGAACTTAGCCATTTGTTTTGCCGTGACATTACGAAATGACTTGGCTTCTACCCATTTCGAGAAATAGTCCACTGCTACCACTATAAAAGTGATGTCCGTTTGATGCATTCAGTCGAATTTCCCCAATCATATCAATCCCCCATGCTGAGAAAGGCCACGGCTCTGACAACCCGTGAAACTCTGTGTGCGGTAAGTGATTCAAATTACCGTGTGCTTGACAGTCATGACAGTGCTTTACCATCTTCGCGCAATCTGTTTCCATGGTTGACCAATAAAAACCTTGTCTCACTATCTTGCGGGATAGATTCAACCCGTTCATGTGCGGACCACATACCCTGGCGTGTATTTCTTCCATTACATGCTGAGCTTCTTCTTTTCTCAAACACTTCAACTGAATACCGTTTGCTTGCCTCTTGTACAGTTCCCCTTTCAAAATCACATACTGGGAAGCTAACTTCTGAATGGCTATTCTGTCTTTTCTGCCTGCCTCTTCCGGGAGTTCACCATGTTCCAGATACCTTTGAATGTCATAATACCAAGGTTTACCGTCGTCGACCTCAACTTCCAGAATTCTTTCTATCTCATAAACAGGTTTGCTTGCTGTTGTCAGTATCAACGGTCTCATCACTAACTTTTCTGGATTTTCCCAAGTCGCTGCTAGTGTAGCCAATGCATCTGCCATCTGATTCTCTTCTCTCGGTAAATGCTAAAACTTACACTCGGGGATAACCTGTGCCAATTTTCTGAGGTGAAAAAGGTAAGGCTTCAACCGTTCTTCCTTCAACTCCCATTCTCCTCGCATCTGCTGGACTACCAACACAGAATCTCCGTAGACTTCCACACTCCCGGCCTTCAAGGCTATCAATGCTGTCAAACCAAAAGCACATGCTTCATACTCGGCCATGTTATTAGTCACTCTGAATGTCAACCTCTTGGCTAAAGGCAAAGTCTCTCCCTCGAGGGTCACTATCACGATCCCAATTCCGGCTCCCTTGTAATTCACTGCTCCATCAAAAAATATCTTCCATCTCTGAACTGTTATCGCTTGGATCTCTTCATCTGGAAATTCAAACTTGTACTGATCCCCCTCAACAGGTTGCAATGCCAGAAACTCTGCTACTGCTCGCCCTTTGATCACTTTGGAGGTGAGATACTCAATGTCAAACTCTGTCAGCAATACCAACCATCTGCCCAATTTTCCCACTAGTGAAGGCACCGAATGAAGATATTTCAGAGGATTTTCCTTGGCCACTATCTGGATCTTGTATGACTGGAAATAATGCCACAATTTCCTGGAAGCCCATACCACGGCAAGACAGATCTTCTCTACTTCTTGATACCGAGCCTCATACGGGAGCATCTTCTTACTCAGATAATAGACTGCATGTTCTACCTCTGTCTTATCTACCTGTACCATCATAGCCCCCAGTGCTTCTGATTCTATAGCCAAATACAATATCAAAGGTCTGCCCGGTCTCAGAGGTTTCAATACATGTGGCTTTACCAAGTACTCTCTGATTCTGTCGAAGGCGGTCTGACACTGTTCTTTCCATCTCACTGGCTGATCTTTTCTCAACAGTTTGAAGATAGGCTCACATACCGATGTCAACTTGGAAATGAACCGACTGATGTACTGAATCTTCCCCAAGAATGCTCTGACTTCTTTTTCTGTCTTCGGTGCAGGCATTTCTGTGATTGCCTTGATCTTTTCGGAGTCTACCTCTATTCCGCCCATTCCCACTGTATGACCAAGCAATTTCCCTGATGTCACCCCAAACACACATTTCTTGGGGTTTAGCCGCAGGTTGTATCTGTCAACTCTCTGAAGAAACCTTTCCAGTGCTTCAATATGCCCAACCCTTGTCTCTGATTTCACCATCATGTCATCTACATACACCTCAATCTCTTTGTGCATCAAGTCATGGAAAAGTGTAGTGGCCATCCGCTGATAAGTAGCTCCCGCATTCTTAAGCCCAAACGACATTACCTTGTAACAATAAGTACCCCACTCGGTAACAAATGCTGTCTTGTGTTTATCTTCCTCAGCCATGAGAACCTGATTGTAACCTGAAAACCCATCTGCAAATGAATACATAGCGGATAAAGCTACGCTATCAACCAGAACATCTATATGCGGCAAAGGAAAATCATCTTTCGGACAAGCTTTATTGAGATCTCTGTAGTCTACACACATTCTGACCTTCCCATCTTTCCTCGGTACCGGTACTATGTTAGCCAACCATTCAGGATACTTTACTACTTCCAGGAACCCCACATCTATCTGTTTCTTAACTTCCTCTCTGACTTTCTCAGCCCATTCTGGTCTCATCCGTGCGGAGTTTCTGTTTTACTGGTCTCATATTCGGATAAGTTGGTATTGTGTGCTGGGCAATATTTCTGTCTACCCCAGGCATGTCCTCATAGGACCAAGCAAATACTTTGGCATATCTGACCAACACTTCTTTTAGTTTCTCCCTCTCTTCGGAGGTTACTTCACTTGCAATCAGAATTTTCTTGGGGTTCTCAAGTGTACCCAAGTTAAATGCAATAGTTCTGGCTGAACTGATGTCAAATATGCTTGATTCGTGTAATGTAAATGGAAATGACTCAGGCAAGTAAGCAAAAGAGATGTCTTTATTATTGGATAATGCGGAAGTACATTCAAACAAATCAGAAAGGTAAATGTCTTCATCATCCATAGACACTTCTTCCTCTGCAATCAGATCTTCCTCAGGCTTTTCGTCCTCTCCCAGAGTCAGGTTCTCCAACTTCATCAGTTCTTCCTCCCAATTCTCTTCTTCTTTCTCCACAATTTCTTCAACTATCAGCTTCTTACCCAACATATCCTGGAAGATCTCAAACCCAGGTACCACAATTCCATTAACTTCCACCGGTTCAGGCTCCCCTTAATATACATTCCATCAGTTTCAGGCCCTTTTTCTTTACCTTTGGCTTTTCTTCATCAGACTTGTACCCCAAACCCTTCCGAGTAGTCTGTCCTCTGAAATCTGGCAATTTTGAACCTTTACCCGGCTCGAACTTCATTTTCTCCATAATCCTAGCCACCCTAGGATCCACCCACTCCTTAAAAGTAGCTGACACCTGAAACCTCGTGAAAGGTTGTATCTCCAAGGCAGCCACGACATTATCTAACTCAGCCCGGATGGTGACAACTTCTCCCTCATACGGGAACTTGATCATCTGATGCAAAGTGGAAGACACGCCCCCAAGTTTGTGAAACCAAGGCCTTCCCAACAATAAGGCGAAAGTAGCCGGGATGTCCAGTACTGTGAACTCGACCTCATCTTCAATCGGTCCTACCTTGACCATAGCCACAAAGGTACCCTCAACTCCCCTTTTACTGTCATCATAAGCCTTAATAGTCATACTGGAGGGGTCCAAGTCTGTTGTTTTCATACCCAATCTTGCCAGAATTTTCAGCGGGCACACATTGATGGATGAACCGTCATCCACCATTACACATGAAGTTCTCTTGCCCCTCACCTCGGCCCAGATAAATAGAGGCATGTTATGATTTCTCCCCTCCACCGGGAGTTCATCCTCAGAAAAAGATATCTGCAAAGCTTCCTTCTGAACCGACCCAACAAACATTGCAGGGTTGGCGTCTTCCGGTACCACAATCTTGCTCAAGGCCTCAACCATAGCCTGCCTATGCTCCCGAGACGCACATAACAGTTCCCAGATACTCACTTGTGCTCTAGTCTTCCTCAATTGCCTCAGCACTATATCCCTCTCAGTATTTTCTGCAGTCTCAACCACTTCTCTACCATCTGTCAAAACTTCCTTACCCTTTTCCGCCATATCATTGTAGAAACGACCACTGCGCGTCATTCCCCTTACTTCTTCCTCATCACTGCTAGAGAAATCAAGCCAAAAGCTTTTCCCCTGCTCAAACTCATCTTCACTAGTACTATCCCAGATTCCTAGGCAAAAGGCTTGAGGGTGAAAGGATTTCAGGACAAGGTCTTCTGGGAGGCCAGAATTGATCATATAGGCTGGTGGTGGTACGGCACGGTAGTTGGGTAAGGGGTTTCTGTGTGTGTCAGGCTGTTCTGTTTCTAGGTCAGGTATTTTCTTGGAGTCTATCAGGTCTTGGATTTCATGGCGAAGTCGGGCGCAGATGTCGGTGTCATGGCCCTTTTGTTGGTGAAAGTGACAGTAAAGACTTAGGTTATAATGTGATGGTAGGGGATTGGGTAATGGTTTGGCTTCCGAGGGTTTTAAGAGCCCTTGCCTCTTCAATTTCTCTAGCACCTTGGACAGAGGCCTTCCCAAGTTGGAAAACTGCCGATTCCGGATAGCGGCAATCTCAGCAGAAACGGGCTTTGCTCCTGATGTTCCCCCAGTGGGTCTCCTGTTCAGACCATAGAATTTTCTATTCTCGGCCTCTTCTTCCTCAATATCCATAACAGTTTTCCTCAACTGCCGAAACTCTGCAATCATGGAGGTCATCCTCCTCAACTTGCTGTAAATGGAGGGCTTGGTGCCCTTGATAATCATCTTAATCTGATCCTTCTCTGAGGGCCTAGTCTGCATTTTCAATAACTGACCCCTCCACCGGTCCACATACTCCTTAAAACTCTCCTCCGCTTTCTGCTTAACATTCTCCAGATCACGGAGTGACAGATCGATCTCTAAGTCAGTGACATATTGCTTCAGGAAAGCATCGGCCAACTCCCTCCAATCTTCCTTCACTTTCTTCTCCAAACTGTGGTACCATACCACGGGAGCTCCTTCAAGCGACATTCCAAACATTTTCTGCACTTGGCGCTGAGATAAGCCAACTGAACTCATGACTGATACAAACTGTCGGAGATGTACCCTTGGATCCCCATTCCCGTTAAACTTAGCCATATCAGGCATCTTGAACTGTGCCGGCAACTGTTCCTCGAAAGTCAGTGTGTCATAATCCAGCAAATCCTCATTCTTACCCCTAATCTTGCGGGTAACCGACTCAACCTGATCCCGAAGTTTCTGTAACTTTTCCTGAGACCCAGATACTCTGCCTGCTGCATACTCTGCCATATCATCATCAAAAGCGGGGGTATCATCCCCCAATCTGTTTGGAGATTCCTCTTGCCTCACATCCCCGGAATTAACCCCGGCACGAGACCCAGCTATACCAGCCATAGCAGTAGTCAAAGCTTGCAACTGTTCAGTGACCTTGGCGAGACCGTTCTCTAACTGATCCATACGGGATACCTCATTATCGGATTCACTCATACTTGTTCTTTTAGTGAGTCTTGTCCCTTCTCTAACCCAAACGGTATCTATGATGTCTTTTTGAGACATAGACGGTGTTAACATGATATATGTATGCATGAGGTGCATGAGATGCATGTAACATATATAACATATTAAATCAATTAAAATTTTCAAACA
This sequence comes from Zanthoxylum bungeanum, assembly GCA_019454045.1. Taxonomy (NCBI): domain Eukaryota; kingdom Viridiplantae; phylum Streptophyta; class Magnoliopsida; order Sapindales; family Rutaceae; genus Zanthoxylum; species Zanthoxylum bungeanum. Next base: position 103,695 of record SKCR01005062.1, read on the forward strand.
AATTGGCCCGTTACCATTTTAGAATTTTTCGGGCTAATTGTCACAAGAGTGAACCCATCCCAGTTTAAATGGCCCAACGAGTTCACATCATATGACAAGGAGCCCAACTGAATCCAAATGGTAATGTTCCGAACACAAGCACAAAGTGGCCCATCAATACTTAGACGCCTTTGGCCCAATAGTCATGAAATACGCTCTTGTCCCAGTTTAAATGGCCCAACAAGCCCATATCCCATGACAAATGGTCCAAATGGATCCAAACGACGATGTTCCCAAACACAAGCATAGAAGAAAGATAATGCAAACATAACATAATAATTCCTATATAATGGCCTATCAACATTTTAGAAGCTTCGGGCCTAATAGTCATAAGGTACGAACTCGCCCCAGTTTAAATGGCCCAGCAGGTCCGCATTTCTAACAATAGTCCAACTGCATCCAAATGAGGATGGTCCACAAGCACATATTCAAGGAAATAATTGTTACTTTAGCCAACCCGGTCTATGGGTGGGTTAGAAAGAGTATAGGAAAAGGCTCTCACCGGCGAAGGATGGCCCAAAACTAGGTCTCCCCACTCAAGGGTTCGAGCAACCAAGTGAGCGCACCCTTTTTTATACACTAAGGTACGTGCCAATGAGCTATGGTGTGTGACGGACTGTCAAATGGATTTCCCGTTGTAGATTCCCCAGAGGGAAGGTGGAGCGAGGCTCACTTAAATACCCAAGCCTCTTAGGCTCTTATCGCTTGGTGTCAGGAGTAAACAACGAGTCCTCCAAATTAGTCCATCATAATAGGCTACGGGTAGATGGCTATCTAAGTGCCTTCACAGCTTTTCCTTCTAGAAAGGTAGTGAATGAAGGAAGACACCAAACCATTACCTAGCCTCAAAATGCCTTTGATTAAACCCTCACTTTATCCACTATAGACACGGTCAATTAAAACATAAATCCAAACATCACAAGACAATATTTCGGGGCTGATTCTCTATCCCCAGTGGAGTCGCCAGACTGTGGGACACAGAAACTGGGCGACGCATGCTGTCCCGGGCTCGCGGCCCGGTCGGGAGTACGAAGTAGCCACGGGGGACTAAACCGGAGAATAATGGAGTCGCCACCCGGTGTGAACCGGGAAAATGAGATTTAAGGCCGCACTCACCCCTCGCAAGGGAAGACCTCAAACCGTTGGGTTCAGAATGGTCCCTTACTCATGCCACTTGTAATGACAGGATTTATGTAATAATTTAATCATTCTTAAGTAGCACTTATTTCCCAGAGTATCATGCTTCTAAATTCACATGTACAAAATAAAACTTATACATATATTTCACATCTAAGATTGCATTCTTGGAAGTACATCAAAGGAGCAACAATCATACAACTTCATTGGCATATTATATTCAAGAAAACACAAGCACACATGTGAGCACCTTCTCAAGTGGTACGTGGAATTGTATCCCAAGTACAGACCGTACTACCGTCAATTCGGAATCAGCTACGAAATTTATGTCTGGGTTTCCATCCGATATACCACAAGAAATAATACTCAAATGTTATCATTACATATGTATATGAATTGTAATACATTAAACACATTGTATTCATGCATGTGGGGATAACTACTAGGAGAACTATGTATGAAATCTGATGAAAAGGACTCAGTTCAGTGGGTGTGCGTTCGCGTAGCGTTTGAAAACGCGTTCGAACGGTAAACAGAAGGTTCGCGTTCGTGTAGCGTTCGAGAATGCGTTCGAACGGAACCAAACCTGATGCATGATAAGACTAAGAAAGTGCGTGTGCGTTCACGTAGCGTTCGAGAACGCGTTCGAACGTTAAACAGAAGGTTCACGTTCGTGTAGCGTTCGAGAACGCGTTCGAACGGAACCAGACCTGATGCATTATGAGACTAAGAAAGTGCGTGTGCGTTTGCGTAGCGTTCGAGAACGCGTTCGAACGGTAAACAGAAGGTTCGCGTTCGTGTAGCGTTCGAGAACGCGTTCGAACGGAACCAGACCTGATGCATGCAACATAAAGAATAAAGACAACAATGTCAAGCTCAGTATGTCCGATTAAACGTATCTTGCATTCAACCGAACACACCTCAACCGGCGCGGCAAAGCATCGTGGTAAAGGGCTTTAACCCCTCCCCGTATGGGATATTTCATTCCACTTACTAAGCCCATACGCTCGATTGAATCACGCATACAAAGAATTAAAAGCAATAATATCAAACTTGGTATGCCCGATTGAACGTATCTTGCATTCAACCGGACACACATCGACCGTCGCAGTAAAGAATACTATAAGTATTGAGAAACTTATTGCTTAAGTATTTTCCATTACGGTCTTACCGTGACGGTTTAATACTTTAACCGATCTGTTTGTCTATTTCGTGTCGAAACTGTAAAAGTTTCTGATTTGTGTTCTTCAAAAGAAACACATAACCATAACGCAATGCCACATCCGTAAAGGTCAAGAAATATTAATATCCACCTCTAGCCTAGCTAGACATGGGCCCACTTGCTTCACTATGAATTAGGGCTAACAGATCGGTGGCATTTTCACTTTTACCAAGTAAATAGTGTTTTAGGCACTTTGCCCAATAAACTAGATTCGTAGACTTTATTTGAATATGATCAAATATGTCCTAGTACACACTCTTGAAAAGTGTGGATATACGATTCTTGTTTAATTATGTCCCAGACAACAATGCCACAAATTAGTTTCTTCTGATCAAATCAGTTTGAGCTATTTGTTTATCATTTTGTACGTTTGAGATTTATTTATATTCAAAATATAAATTCTGTTATTCACATCTAATGTGTTTATCTCGATATCATCTTTATATAATAAAGCAATTTAGTGTTCTAGAATATAAAGGTAAACCCACAGTGGGTTAAACACTGATATAGAGATAATGTTTCTAGTCAAACTAGTTACATTATAATAGTTTCCTAATTTAGGTACACACCCGAAGGTAGTTCCTAAACTTAGGTATCTACAGTTAAAACAGCGACTTTCGTCCCGTTTCCAATTCGCAGATTAATCTCTATTGAAGTCAGTATTCTGTTCATAACAGATTCTGAACATCAATATATATATTTTATGTATCACACTAAGTATTTAAAATCCAATTTTAATACCAGTAGTGAACATATTTAAGACAAACATATTTGAAGTCAAAGCCTTGCCCCGTCTTCAATTCCTTCATGTCTGCTTTGTCCAAACGGTAGTCACGCTTCCGCGATCCCGTTTGCCACAATTTAGGCAGACATTTTGGGATATGTCATTTATCTTGAGAGCATGAAGAAGAGAAGAGGCTAGGGTTTTCTATTTTGTGTATCTCAAAAAAAATATAGTTTTCTTTTTATACTTAGGGTAATTTGTTTCATAAAACAAATCAACCACAAGTCTCACAATCCTCTCATAATTTCGGCCAAGGTAAGGAATTTTTGTTTGATTTTGTTTCCGAAACAAACAAATCCTATTCCTTACTTAATGAGGAATTCGTCCAAGCTAAGGTATTTTGATTTGATTTTATTTCCCAAACAAACAAATCCTATTCCTTATCCAATGAGGAATTCGGCCATGGTGATGTATTTTGATTTGATTTTGTTTCCCAAACAAACAAATCATATTCCTTATCTAATAATGAATTCGGCCATGGCAATGATTTTTGTTTCCAAAATAAATCTTAGCCTTATTAAATTATATCATATATAATTCAATATTATATTTTTAATAATTATCATATAATTATTAATACCCTACATTAACTTTTAATGTATAGTTTCAAGTGTGATGTAATTAATATTATTAATCATATTAATAATATTTATTCTTTGTGAGTATATAATTGGACTGTCCAATTATATTAACTCTGCTAAAGTATATCGAGCTAGCACGGGGACCAAATGGACCTACGGTTTCGAGCTCCAATAATCTCGAAATATTAATTAAGCTCTTAATTAAATATTCTGAATTATTAACTCTGGGTTATTCCACTAAAAATCCGAAGTTGAACTCTCGTTGCCGTAGATGAAATATTAAGCCGAACCAAGTCGGTGTCCACCGATATAGTCATTGCATACGAATTGATCCTTCACGAGTATCTCGTAATTAGAGCCGGGTCGTAATGTCTGTTATACCCCTCTAATTATTTTTACCTTAAGTACCATTGATTCTCTAATAAACGATTTATTCATAACTATTATGAATATTAATCTTTCTATTCGTAATAGAAAGACTTGAGCGCTCAAATCGTTCAAGTACCGAATCAACCCTTAAGAAAGATACTCATCTACTTCTCGCAAGAAGGAGTGAACTCCATGTCTATGTAAAATGTTCCCAGCTACAAAACAAACTGTGCCTCCAAAGTACGTAGCTATTGGTTGGGATTTCTACACCAACCTCACCATTGTAAATCAAAGGACACAGCCTGCCATGCAGGAGTTAGTAGTACACTCAGGATTAAGATCAATCCATATATGACCATCAAGTAGAGGGAAATGACTTTCTTTGCTTAACGGATATTATAAAAATGTCATTTCTATCTGGGTCCAGTCCTATATGATCGCATCATACAAGGTGCCTCCATTCTCATGTCTCTACATGGACGATCCGGATTAAGATCGCCATACAAATATAAAATGGACCGCAGCTATAGATAAACCACAAACAAAGTACCCGGTTTGTTTGCTCTCTATAGACTATTTAAGATTACTAACTTCAGACTCAAATCCTCTGGTGCATGACACTCATACACTAAGTCTGAAGGTACATAAGTAATCTACGGTATTTACGAAGATAGATAATATGCGAAAGATAAACAAACAATTTGATAAATGAATAATGCATCATTTTATTTCAAAACGCATGAAACTGTTTACATCACATGTAGCTCTAGGGCATACATCCCAACATAATTAACATAATTAATTAATTAATCTAATGCTTCCAAAATATTAATTAATCCAATTTAATCATGTTCAACATTTTAATTTATGTCCAACACAAATTAGAGCACAATCAATCCTACAACATGCTTCAAAGTTCACAGCAATAGCAACAAAAATCATTCAATTTTATTTCAATCCAATTAAACCAACATTCAATATTTCTATCATGCTATTTAACACATCCAATTATCAAATTTCCAAAATTCCACCATGAACTATCTAGGGTAATTTTCGGCCAAGGAATTAAAGTCCATAAACCCTAGAAATTAAATCAATCTTAAATATCTCTCTGATACCAATGTTAGTGTCCTAGACATGCCACGGGATCTCTAAGCGTGATTATTATGTGAATTAATCAAGAAAGTTGCGGAATACTTACATCGATCGGATTTAGGATTTCAAAAATTCCATGGATATTGAAGCTTCCAAGCTCATAGGTGAGTATCCCTATCACCTTCAAATGACTCTCATATGTGCTAGCAAGAACAAAATGGAACAAATTTTATCTCCCAAGGAGAAAAAAATTTGCCCAAGAGAGAGGGAAGCAATCGGCCCCTTTTAAAGTCATGGCCATTCGGCCAAGTCTGATAGAGACGAGGCAGTGACCAATCTGCCGATGGTAATGTTCCGAACAAAAGCACAAAGTGGCCCATCAATACTTAGACGCCTTTGGCCCAATAGTCATGAAATACGCTCTTGTCCCAGTTTAAATGGCCCAACAAGCCCATATCCCATGACAAATGGTCCAAATGGATCCAAACGACGATGTTCCCAAACACAAGCATAGAAGAAAGATAATGCAAACATAACGTAATAATTCCTATATAATGGCCTATCAACATTTCAGAAGCTTCGGGCCTAATAGTCATAAGGTACGAACTCGCACCAGTTTAAATGGCCCAGCAGGTCCGCATTTCTAACAATAGTCCAACTGCATCCAAATGAGGATGGTCCACAAGCACATATTCAAGGAAATAATTGTTACTTTAGCCAACCCGGTCTATGGGTGGGTTAGCAAGAGTATAGGAAAAGGCTCTCACCGGTGAAGGATGGCCCACAACTAGGTCTCCCCACTCAAGGGTTCGAGCAACCAAGTGAGCGCACCCTTTTTTTATACACTAAGGTACGTGCCAATGAGCTATGGTGTGTGACGGACTGTCAAATGGATTTCCCGTTGTAGATTCCCCAGAGGGAAGGTGGAGCGAGGCTCACTTAAATACCCAAGCCTCTTAGGCTCTTATCGCTTGGTATCAGGAGTAAACAACGAGTCCTCCAAATTAGTCCATCACAATAGGCTACGGGTAGATGGCTATCTAGGTGCATTCACAGCTTTTCCTTCTAGAAAGGTAGTGAATGAAGGAAGACACCAAACCATTATCTAGCCTCAAAATGCCTTTGATTAAACCATCACTTTATCCACTATAGACACGGTCAATTAAAACATAAATCCAAACATCACAAGACAATATTTCAAGGCTGATTCTCTATCCCCAGTGGAGTCGCCAGACTGTGGGACACAGAAACTGGGCGACGCATGCTGTCCCGGGCTCGCGGCCCGGTCGGGAGTACGGAGTAGCCACGGGGGACTAAACCGGAGAATAATGGAGTCGCCACCCGGTGTGAACCGGGAAAATGAGATTTAAGGCCGCACTCACCCCTCGCAAGGGAAGACCTCAAACCGTTGGGTTCGGAATGGTCCCTTACTCATGCCACTTGTAATGACAGGATTTATGTAATAATTTAATCATGCTTAAGTAGCACTTATTTCCCAGAGTATCATGCTTTTAAATTCACATGTACAAAATAAAACTTATACATATATTTCACATCTAAGATTGCATTCTTGGAAGTACATCAAAGGAGTAACAATCATACAACTTCATTGGCATATTATATTCAAGAAAACACAAGCACACATGTGAGCACCTTCTCAAGTGGTACGTGGAATTGTATCCCAAGTACAGACCGTACTACCGTCAATTCGGAATCAGCTACGGAATTTATGTCTGGGTTTCCATCCGATATACCACAAGAAATAATACTCAAATGTTATAATTACATATGTATATGAATTGTAATACATTAAACACATTGTATTCATGCATGTGGGGATAACTACTAGGAGAACTATGTATGAAATCTGATGAAAATGACTCAGTTCAGTGGGTGTGCGTTCGCGTAGCGTTTGAAAACGCGTTTGAATGGTAAACAGAAGGTTCGCGTTCGTGTAGCGTTCGAGAATGCGTTCGAACGGAACCAAACCTGATTCATGATAAGACTAAGAAAGTGCGTGTGCGTTCACGTAGCGTTCGAGAACGCGTTCGAACGTTAAACAGAAGGTTCACGTTCGTGTAGCGTTCGAGAACGCGTTCGAACGGAACCAGACTTGATGCATTATGAGACTAAGAGAGTGCGTTTGCATAGCGTTCGAGAACGCATTCGAACGGTAAACAGAAGGTTCGCGTTCGTGTAGCGTTCGAGAATGCGTTCGAACGGAACCAGACCTGATGCATGCAACATAAAGAATAAAGACAACAATGTCAAGCTCAGTATGTCCGATTAAACGTATCTTGCATTCAACCGAACACACCTCAACCGGCGCGGCAAAGCATCGTGGTAAAGGGCTTTAACATCTCCCCGTAGGGGATATTTCATTCCACTTACTAAGCCCATACGCTCGATTGAATCACGCATACAAAGAATTAAAAGCAATAATATCAAACTTGGTATGCCCGATTGAACGTATCTTGCATTCAACCGGACACACATCGACCGGCGCGGTAAAGCATCGTGGTAAAGGGCTTTAACCCCTCCCCGTAGGGGATCTTTCATTCCACTTACTAAGCCATGCGCTCGATTGAATCATGCATACATAGAATTAAAAGCAATAATATCAAACGTAGTATGCCCGATTGAACGTGTCTTGCATTCAACCGAACACACATCAACCGGCGCGGCGAAGCATCGTGGTAAAGGGCTTTAACCCCTCCCCATAGGGGATCTTTCATTCCACTTACTAAGCCCATGCGCTCGATTGAATCATACGTAAATGAGAAACATGCAGAATTCAAGTGACGAAAAATAAATAAATAAATCAAAGCAACATGAAACAAAAGAAGGTACTTTTTATTCAAGCGGTACGTGGAGTTGTATCCCAAGTACAGACCGCACTACCGTCCATTCGGATTCGGCTACGGAATTTACGTCTGGGTTTCCATCCTATATACCGCAAGAGACGACACTCTTTCATTCATCCAATACCCACAACACGCATCATACACACACAAGATTCAACAAATAATTAAAATACAGTCAAAATAAATAGCAAAAATCAAATAAAGATGAGTGTGGAAAGTACCCTCAGGTCTAACCTTTTTTCCAACTTTCGGTCTTGCGTTTCACGGACGTCAGAAAGGGTACAGCTCCTCAACTTCTCCGGTTCACTGGTTTAGCGTCCTAGCTCACTGTTTTACTGTTTTGCTTGCCGTTCGGTCTCGTTATGCTGTTGTTCGGTCTCTGTTCTACTGCTGTTCGGTTTCTGCTTTGCTACTCACTGTTCAGGTCACCTGTTTTGACGTCTCAACGAACTGTTTCGAGTGTTTTTCGTGGTTTTTAGTGTAGTTTTGTGTGGTTATTTCAAGGATTATAAGCGCAGTTTATGTTACTGTTTTAAGGGATTTTAGGGACTGTTTTGGGAGTGGTTTGGGCTGCTGTTTGGAGGTATATTTTTGGTGATGGAGGGCTGCTGTATGGGGAGATTTTCGGTGATGGGTAGAGGTTTAGGAGGGTGCTTTTTTTGGTTATGGAGTGGAGGATATGAGGGGAATGGTTTGTGTTCTTCCAGTTGCTATTGCCGTGAATGGTTAAGGCTCTTTTTGTTATGATTTTTCTGTGAGTTATCTGTATGAGCTAGAGGATGCATGTCTTGGTTAGGGGTTGTTTATATAGAGAAGGGCTAGGGCTTCACCTTGTCTCACAAGGAAGGGATTTTGGCATTAAAATGAGGATTTGATTTGGTGTTGAGCAAGGAAAGTCAAAGATTGAGGGGGGACAAATCTTGGCTAGATTAGGAATAAAAAATATTTAATTTGTTATGATTGATTTTAATTAGGCATGACATCTTTTTAACTTAGTATGTGATTTGTTTGGTTAGGAAGTTAATATATTTGATTTATCTTTATAGGTATGATTATATTTTATGTTTTATTTAATTGGTAAATGGTTTAAATATTTTATTTAATATTTAATGTTTAATTTAATTAAATTGGGATGTGTTTTATGGGCTTTGGGGAGCTAATTGGGCTGGGGTGCGAGGCTAGCAGCAAAACCAGAAACACCGACGCCGTTCGAACGCCAATTCGAACGCTACATGAACGTCCGCAATCTGCCTGACGTTCGAACGAAGTGACGAACGCAGCACTAATGAAGACAGTGAACTTGTGAAATGAACTTGATGACGTACTTATTCTGAATTTCCCCTTCCGACCTCCGTTTCCCGCAATATCCTTAGCTAAAAAGGTAGTGCCTCCAACTGAGACTCATCATCGGGTTTCACATGCGAAAATGCAATGCCTACAACTATACTTTGGTATCCCTATGATAACCTACAATTGGCACTTATCCAATTTGGGTTTTTAGTTTGGTATCATCCAAACATATGTCTAGCATACCCAAATATTCAGGAATGAGAAACCCAGTTTCTTTCCTGTTCATATCTAATATGATATCTGTCAAACAGACTTTTATGGAACCTTATTCTAAATAAGTTATGCACTATTAATGCATATCCGTTGAAGGAAATGGTAGCTCATAGCGACTCATGATTAACCTTATCATGTCCAATAAAATTCGATTACTCTGTTTGGACACACCGTCAAATTGACGTGTTCCGGGAGGAGTCCTCATTGAAAGAATACTATAAGTATTGAGAAACTTATTGCTTAAGTATTTTCCATTACGGTCTTACCGTGACGGTTTAATACTTTAGCCGATCTGTTTGTCTATTTCGTGTCGAAACTGTAAAAGTTTCTGATTTGTGTTCTTCAAAAGAAACACATAACCATAACGCGATGCCACATCCGTAAAGGTCAAGAAATATTAATATCCACCTCTAGCCTAGCTAGACATGGGCCCACTTGCTTCACTATGAATTAGGGCTAACAGATCGGTGGCATTTTCACTTTTACCAAGTAAATAGTGTTTTAGGCACTTTGCCCAATAAACTAGATTCGTAGACTTTATTTGAATAGGATCAAATATGTCCTAGTACCCACTCTTGAAAAGTGTGGATATACCATTCTTGTTTAATTGTGTCCCAGACAACAATGCCACAAATTAGTTTCTTCTGATCAAATCAGTTTGAGCTATTTGTTTGTCATTTTGTACGTTTGAGATTTATTTATATTCAAAATATAAATTCTGTTATTCACATCTAATGTGTTTATCTCGATATCATCTTTATATAATAAAGCAATTTAGTGTTCTAGAATATAAAGGTAAACCCACAGTGGGTTAAACACTGATATAGAGATAATGTTTCTAGTCAAACTAGTTACATTATAACAGTTTCCTAATTTAGGTACACACCCGAAGGTAGTTCCTAAACTTAGGTATCTACGGTTAAAACAGCGACTTTCGTCCCGTTTCCAATTCGCAGATTAATCTCTATTGAAGTCAGTATCCTGTTCATAACAGATTCTGAACATCAATACATATATTTTATGTATCACACTAAGTATTTAAAATCCAATTTTAATACCAGTAGTGAACATATTTAAGACAAACATATTTGAAGTCAGAGCCTTGCCCCGTCTTCAATTCCTTCATGTCTGCTTTGTCCAAACAGCAGTCACGCTTCCGCGATCCCGTTTGCCACAATTTAGGCTGACATTTTAGGATATGTCATTTATCTTCCTATAACAATATAATGATTTTGCCTTTGCCCTTTTCAACACTCCAGAAGCCTTTGGCCAAGCCTTGGCCTTCTAGAATATCGAAGTAAGGTGCGCCTTGCGCTACTTGCCTTATTGCAAACTTTGACTTTGCCTCCTTGAGAATAGTCATTAACTCTTCAAGAGTTATTTATTGCAATTTAGTACTTCTAAAATCTAAATATAGATTTATGAATATCCTTCAATTTCATTATCATACTTTAAGGATCTAACCCTTACTTCTGACAAAGAAATTAAGGAGTCTCATACGACAAGCTTAATGGATTAAGCACTAAAGCTATCATCATATAAATCTTCCAAAGATTATGCTCTACTATTTGCTTAACTCTGGGCTTAGGCCTAATATGTTATTTTATCAAATAAAGTAACTTATTAGTTTCCAGGGCCATCCTGAAATTATTCCCAATTTTGAAAATTAAACCATTTAAATACATTTTCCGTAGGATTATGTTTTAAATGTCAATCTTTCAATTTACATCTTGATTCTAATAGTCCAACTATTTAATCAACGATTTCAGGTACTTTAAATATAATGATTATTATAGTCCAACTATATTAATCAACTATACTTTTAATTTGTTTGAATACAGTCCAACTGTTAATTGAAATAACAATTTAAATATTAGTCCAACTAACATTTAATTATTTGACGACTGATATTTGTTCGAGCGCGTATGGCAAGTAATTAAACGAATATTGCAAATTCAATTCTTGCCTCCCACTATTTTTCGGCGAGCCTCTAACCCTCTGTCGAGTACTCGGGAAATCGTGTTTCCTAGTGGGCTAGGATCCCATTAAATGTCACACAATCTTGACTTTGGCCAAAAAATTGTATGATAATTAACTAGGTAGATCTCTAAGATCAATTGGATCTATTCCAATTCCTAGATCCGGTAGGGGGACATCCAAGTCCAAAACATATATCTTATATATGCCAATATATCCAATATATTGCCTAACCTTTTTCCTCTGAATCAACTAAGCCTTGGTTTTGGCACAACAAACTTAGTGATCTCAGTCAAGCATGACCCATTGACCATGGAAAGCTTCGTAATCAATGTCGATGGACAAGAAGTGGTCTTGACTTTGGCCAACAAACTATAACTTGGACAAGACACTGATATGGAAAAAAGCTCTCGTGATTCAAACACATCCTCGACGGACAAAGGCCTTGAATTTGGCCAACAAGCCAATGCCAGTCTTAGATCTTGAGTAAGAATCACTCAATGGAAGGAAAAACGCTTAATATTGTATGAGGGTTTTTCGCGTGCAAATTGGCAACCAATTTATTATCTTTGTTAAGGTCTCATCATCATACACCCTTAAACATGCATTCTAAACACATAATAAAGCGCGTATAAATAAATAATAATGATATGCATATGGATACTTTACACAATGATCCTAGATCAAATCTCTCCCTTTCTCTTTCCCGCTAGCACATGTATTACTTCTACAGTTCTACCCGTTACACTACACTTCTAAAGAAACCTCATTTACATTTAGGGGAATAGGTGAGAAGAGAATACAAAGAATAAGGAGGTAATAAGGTTGGACACGCAGGTCCAATTAATAAATTCCAAATTTATTACAACAATTTCTAAAATTGCCCCACCCATCTAATATCCATCCGATATACATTATTCATGCATCGCAACCATGTATTCACACAAGCATGCTATCAATCAATCTAATCAAATTAATTAATCTGATAATTAGTGACCATCCAATGTTCAAACAACGATTTGATTTTGCTCGAGTCAAACTCGTTTTGCGAATAAGTACTCAAAGTACTAATTCTCGAATTAAATTAAACTACAAAATTAAATCCAATTCAATTTGTATTTAATATTAATTCACTATTTTAATTCCAAATTAAATATTACACTTTATTAATGAACTTTTACGATTTAAATTCCAAATTTAATCGTTACGGGTCTCAAAGCCCGATTAACGTCCAACGTCAATTTAATTAAAGTCCAATGGGCTTTTAATTAATTTCTTCAAGGCGTGGACTTTTGGTCAACTTGGGTCAAACTCAATAACCAAAGCCCAATCCGGGAATTACCCTATAAGCCTAGAAATCAATTTTGGCCCATTAGGCCCAATTAAACTTTAAAGGTCCATTAGTCGCATTTGGGCTTTATGGAGGCGGTTTTGGGCCCAATTGGATCCAACCAATTTAGCCTAAACCTAACTTGGTACAACCAAGCCTAATGAGCCCAATTACAACACTTAAGCCCAATTTCACAAAATAGGCCCAACATAATTAAATTACAAAAATCCAATTTTACAATTTAATTAATCTAAAGTGTATAACACAATTAATCACCCAACTAAATATTTCCAAAACACCAAATTAGCCTAATTAATCATGCTTATCATCATTAAATCATGTCCAACACAATTTAACAAAAATCAAACCCATATACATGCTATATAAGTCTCAGCCAAGGGGGAATTTTATGACCAAATCAAATTCAATCCAATTAAATTCAATTCAACATTAAATCATCATTCCCAAATGATTTCCAACTCATCCAATGAACCAAAAATCAAAATCCAAGACATTTAGGGCATCTTCATCATTTGGCCAAGCCATGATAAATTGGGGAAAATTGTTCCAAATCAATTTTCTTGAAATTGATCAAATCATACTTCAATTAAACATGTATTAAGCATACTCAAACATCCAATTTAATTAAATCATGCCCAAACACATTTACCCAAATTTTAAGCCCTAAAATTTTCATGCTCAACCTTGCTCTGATACCATTGTTGGAATATTCTAAGCATCCCAAGATCATTTCAAGCATTGAAAATAAGTGCGAATACAACGATGGAGTTGTGGAATACTCACATCGATCGGTTGAGCAACGCGAAGACGAACAAAAATCTAGTTTCTGCCCACTGTCATAGCTCACGGCAGTCCACCTTTTGTCCTCCTCCAAATTCGGCTTTGGATCATCTTCAAGGCAAGCTCCAAGCTTGTGTTGATTCCAAGCTCATGGGTGGACTTCCCTATCACCTTCGCATGTCTCTCGGAGTGCTAGCTCTTGATGATTTTGCCGCAAAATCATCACACTTAGCTTCCCTTTTCTCCCTTGGCACTCGGCAGTGGGCTGCCAAACCAGAAGAAAAATCAGCCCTTGTGGGCGTGAGAGAGATGAAGAGAATGGAGAGAGAGAGTTGGTTTGGTTGTATGCAAAAGGTGTATCTAATACACACTTTAATTAATCAAAATGATTTACCAATTTCTTTTTCCAAAAAAAATTCAAATGGCATTAAAGTTTGCCAACAACCAACATCAACTCCCATCAATCATGAATAGTGACTGGTGTCAATCACTCAAAGTGAAAGACATACATCACTTGATTGACGAATGATGTGACGCTAGATGCTACTAGCAATTTGACGCTTGATTTGACTTACGTGCTGCACTCGAATTTGAAATACGAATGCGCTCGCAAACAATCCCGGGCTCGGGTTCGCTAATTCCAAATTAACGAATTTTACGTTGCGTCGTAATTAAATCTAATTTAATTAAATAATCATGCCTAGCATAATTACTATTCACGTCGCTAACGAATTAATTCTAAATTAATTCGTTCGCCCGAATTAAAATCTAATTTAATTCCGCGTCGAAATCCAATTTCGTATAATATATCTAATATATTATTTTATCGATTAATTCCAAATTAATCGTTATCTCTCTTTAAATGATATTTTATCCCAGATAAAATATCTTCGTAACTAATCCCAGATTAATTTTCTCTCTCATCTAATTAATCCCAGATTAATTAAAAGTGCGAGTCATACGCCATCGGTGTATCTTCGGGAAGCGACCCATGAGATCCCCGGATATGTTGGCAGTAAATCGGGTCGTCGGACTATTCGAACATGTAAGTACCTAGTACTATGTTTGTACCGATTTACAAGACAAGGTTGGCTTCTAGCAAAGCGCCATGCCTACCTAATTCTCCAGAAATATCCTTACAGTAATATAAGGATCTATATCAGGCGTAGTATACGTAGTATTGCGTATGTCGATCCAGTATCGGATGATCACGTGCTAGGCCTGGGGCTGGAATTGTGTCTGCCCCGTACGAAACACATGTCGGATGTCTGGTAACTAGTCTCTATAATCGGATATACATGACCTAGTCATAATATCCCCATATCTGCAGCATTTAAGAGAACAAGTCTCGTATCCTACGTGACCATCATCTCCATATGACTGGAGTGATACTTCCGTCTTGACATCATACCCAACACACTACGATTCTCGATATACCCAGAAGAGGCGTACATAGAAACCGGTTAAAGCCCTGGACGACAAAAACCAAAGCATATTGATTGTCGCAAGTATTAGCGGTGCAAGTCTCAGGTTAAGACCAAATACACCTACCCTGATTTCGGACTTCCATAGACACATAGTCATACTACCAATGGAATTCCGAGGGGGTCTATCCAGAGCGAAGCTGTTTCCCGTACCATCGGTAAAACATAACCTCCTATTACACTTGCATGAGTATCCTATACCCAAATATATGAGAACTATGACGTTGTGCCCTCACAACACGCACAAGTGTAATACTAGTCTTTTACGCATTTATCGATGTCCAATCTCGATAATTCTCTGACTATGGATATTTAATGATTTATCCTTCGTGGACTGATACTGTCTCATATCATTCTCAATTCAGAAATAAATCATAGGGACCTCATATCATTTATATATCTTGGTGATCTAATCACAAATGATAAGAGTGCAATCTCCTTTGTCACATAGTTAATTTGTACAACAACACCGTGATCTGTTCAAATAGTGACGTTATGGGTCATAATTGTCCAACATCTCCAACCCCTAAGTAGCGATCAGGTTGTCGCACAACCCTCCCACTGCGTCTAGGTGGTAAATCATTATGACTGGGTAGCATCTGACTATCAGATGTCGAAGGTGCTATGTATTTGTCAACTTTCGTTGACGATGGCGTGCTGGTCGAACCAGTAAGTAACTCCTCGAGTAATATTTTACTACGAGGCTTGAACTCCCTCATGTAGTCCTCCTCTAGAAATGTAGCATTTGTCGATACAAATACTTTGTTATCATCGGGACTGTAGAAGAATCCACCCCTAGTCTCCTTCGGGTAGCCTACAAATAGGCACACCTGAGAACGTGGTTCCAACTTTGTAGTCTTGTTCTTCAGCACATGTGCTGGACACCCCTATATGCGGAAATGTCGTAAACTAGTTTTACGACCATTCCATAACTCTAAGGGAGTCTTAGGAACAGACTTAGATGGAACTACATTAAGGATATACATTGCGGTTTGTAGTGCATATCCCCATAATGAACTAGGTAGTGAGCTATAACTTAACATAGATCTCATCATGTCTAGTAGGGTTCGATTTCTCTTTTCTGCAACACCATTTTGTTGTGGTGTTCCAGGTGCTGTGAGCTGGGACATTATCCCATGCTCAACTAATAATTCCTCGAAATCTCTGTCAAGGTATTCCCCTCCACGATCTGATCGTAGAGTTTTGATTGTCTTACCTAATTGGTTCTCAACCTCAGCACAATACTCCTTGAACTTTTCAAAGGTATCTGATTTGTGATGCATTAGGTAGACATACCCATATCTTGAATAATCGTCAATAAATGAGACGAAGTATTCATAACCACCTCGGGCTTTTACATTCATCGGTCCGCGAACGTCCGAATGTATTAGTTCTAGTGGTTGATTGGCTCTTATACCTTTTCCAGTGAAAGGTCTCTTGGTCATTTTTCCTTCTAAACAGGATTCACAAACTGGTAAAGTCCCGAGCTTTAACTGGTTTAAGGCTCCGTTCTTTATCAATCTATTTATCCGGTCAAGGTTGATGTGACCAAGTCTAAGATGCCATAGATATGTGTCATCGTGAGAAATCTTTGGCCGTTTTGTTTTAGGTTTTTCAACCTTAAACATTTCAGTGTTGAGCAGTGACCTATGTGTTAACGGTCTTAACACATACAAGTTATTTTCTGAGTTTCATGTGCATATAGTTAATCCATTTCTACCAATAATAACCAAATTGCTATTAAAAGAAACTGAATAACCATCATCCAAAAGTCTAGAAACAGAAATCAGATTCCTGCGAAAACCATGAATGAATAACACATTGTTCAAATTTAAATAACTATTATTAATAAAATTTAAACTGGAAACTCCCACTGCTCTTGCTGAAACGGCATCCCTTGTCCCGACCCTCATGGTGTAATCACCTTCAGCAAGGTCCCTCCATGAATCAAGTAGCTGTAAAGAAGAACAAACATGGTTAGTGGCCCCAGAATCAATAATCCAAGCGGATTTACATCCTCCAGTAATAGAGATTCAATAACGAGTAAATCATATTTACCTTTTTCCTTTTTCTCCTTAAGCTCAGCAAGTTATTTAGGACAGTTCCTTTTCCAATGCCTATTCTTGTCGCAGTGGAAACATTTTCCTTTGGGCTTGGCATCCTTGGAGCCTTTCTTGTTCTTCTTTTTCATGGGCTTACCCTTAGCCTTTCCAGTTCTTTTCTTCTTCTTCTTTGCAGATTTAGAAGATTCGGCAACATTTGCCTCTGCATTGGACTTACGAGGATCCACAAGCATGGACTCGTAATGGGTGAGCTCATTAAGCAGTTGGGTCAAAGTAAAAGACAACTTGTTCATAACATAGTTGCTTTTAAATTGCAGGAAACTCTTCGGAAGAGTTTCCATAATCATGGTCACTTGGCTACGCTCGTCGATACGAGCTCCATGGGTTTCAGCAGTGTTGAGATAAGTCATCATCTTTAAGACGTGCTCTCGGACTGATGTCTCATCCTTCATCCTAGCAGTCATCGCTGAGACCATGGCCTCATGGCGTTGACGCTCCGAAGGCTGCCCAAACATGCCCTGCAATGACTCCATCATCTGAGATGCTAGAGCCATAGGTTCATGCTTTGCAGCAAGAACCTCAGACATCCCTGCTAGCAAGTAGCAGTGGGCTTTCTCATTTGCTGCGACCCATTTTTGGTAGGTATCTGTGGGACACAGAAACTGGACGACGCATGTTGTCCCGGGCTCGCGGCCCGGTTGGGAGTACGGAGTAGCCACGGGGGACTAAACCGGAGAATAATGGAGTCGCCACCCGGTGCGAACCGGGAAAATGAGATTTAAGGCCGCAATCACCCCTCGCAAGGGAAGACCTCAAACCGTTGGGTTCGGAATGGTCCCTTACTTATGTCACTTGTAATGAAAGGATTTGTGTAATAATTTAATAAAGCTTAAGTAACACTTATTTCCAAGAGTATCATGCTTCTAAGTTCACATGCAAAAAAATAAAACTTACACCTAAATTTGCATATATTTCACATCTAAGATTGCATGCTTGAAAGTACATCAAAGTAGCAACGAACATACAACTTCATTGGCATATTGTATTCATGGAAACACAAGCACACACGAAATACACAAGCACACATAAAGGCGAATCAAATGATGGCGAACATGTGATTTCATAGACATATCATAAATAAATAGCTATTACATGTCCATGCACAAATAAAAGAGTCAACTAAGTATATAATGCAAAAAGACACTTAAGGATGCAATTAGGCATTAAAGTGAGCATGTTATGACGTGGTACAAAAGAAGATAACTAATATGGACATAAACACACATGTGAGCACTTTTCCAAGTGGTATGTGGAATTGTATCCCAAGTACAGACCGCACTACCGTCAATTCGGAATCGGCTACGGAATTTATGTCTGGGTTTCCATCCGATATACCACAAGAAATAATACTCAAATGCTATCACGAAATGGATATATGAATTGTAATACGTTAAACACATTGTACTCATACATGCGAGGAATACAGATGAATGATACCTACACAATCTTGCGTAACACAGAGAAGCAATCAGATTCATCATACGAAGGGATAGCTACTAGGAACAATTATGTATGAAATCTGATGAAAATGACTCAGTTCAGTGGGTGCGCGTTCGTGTAGCGTTCGAGAACGCGTTCGAATGGTAAACAGAAGGTTCGCGTTCGTATAGCGTTCGAGAACGCGTTTGAACGGAGCCAGACCTGATGCATGAAACACTAAAAAATGCGTGCGCATTCGCGTAGCATTTGAGAACACGTTCGAACGGTAAACAGAAGGTTCACGTTCGTGTGGCGTTCGAGAACGCGTTCGAACGGAACCAGACCTGATGCATGCAACACATTCATAGACAAACAAATCCACAATGTGGGACCTCACGTATCCGATTGAACTCATCTCGCATCCAATCGAGTATACACCAATCGGCGCGGCAAAGCATCGTGGTAAAGGGTTTTAACCCCTCCAAATAGGGGACCTTTCATCGCACTTACTAAGCCCATGCGCTCAATTGAATCATGCATACAAAGAATTAAAAACAATAATATCAAACTTAGTAAGCCCGATTGAACGTATCTTGCATTCAACCGAACACACATCAACCGGCGCGGCAAAACATCGTGGTAAAGGATTTTAACCCCTCCAAATATGGGACCTTTCATCGCACTTACTAAGCCCATGCGCTCGATTGAATCATGCATACAAAGAATTAAAAACAATAATATCAAACTTAGTATGCCCGATTGAATGTATCTTGCATTCAACCGAACACACATCAACCGGTGCGGCAAAGCATCGTGGTAAAGGATTTTAACCCCTCCAAATAGGGGACCTTTCATCGCACTTACTAAGCCCATGCGCTCGATTGAATCATGCATACAAAGAATTAAAAACAATAATATCAAACTTAGTATGCCCGATTGAACGTATCTTGCATTCAACCGAACACACATCAACCGGCGCGGCAAAGCATCGTGGTAAAGGATTTTAACCCCTCCAAGTAGGGGACATTTCATCGCACTTACTAAGCCCATGCGCTCGATTGAATCACGCATACAAAAGTAACATGCAGAATTCAAATGACGAAAAATAAATAAATCAAAGCAATATAAGACAAAAGAAAGTGTCATTTACTCAAGCGGTACGTAGAGTTGTATCTCGAGTACAGATCATACTACCGTCCATTCGGAATCGGCTATGAAATTTATGTCCGAGTTTCCATCCGATATACCGCGAGAGTTGACACATCTTTCGTTTTATTCCAAAGCCACAACATACCATATCTCATAATCCATGCATATTTATCTACTCAAGGGCCACAACATGCATTTCAACATAACAATCATGCAAGCAATATTCAATAAATAATACAAATAAAACAGAAAATGAATGTGGAAAATACCCTCAGGTCTAACCTTTTATGTCGACTTTCGAACTCGCGTTTCACGGCCGTCGGAAGGGATATCACACCGCTACTTCTCCGGTTCACTAGTTTAGCATCTTGGCTCACTGTTTTGCTGTTTTGCTTGCTGTTTGGCCTCCGTTTTGCTGTTGTTTGGCCTCCACTTTGCTACTGTTTCCTCTATATTTCTGCTTGCTGTTCAGGTCACTGTTTTGGTGTTTTAATGGACTGTTTTGGGTGTTTTTTGAAGGCTTTAGGTGCAGTTTTTTTTAGTTACTGTTTTAAGGATTAAAAGTACAGTTTTTTTTAGTTACTGGTTTAGGTGATTTAGGGGCTGTTTTGGGGTATTTTTGCTGCTGTTTTAAGGTGATTTCGGGCTATTGTTTTAAGGTCGTTTTGCTGCTGTTTTGGCGTGTATGGCTGTTGTTTTGAAGTATGATTTTTGGTGATTAGGGGAAGGAGATGAAGAGAATTTTTGTGTTATTTCTTTGTAGTATGTGTGAACTTGAGAGAATGGAGAGTGGACAGAATTTTTGGCTTCTTTTGCTTGTGAAAAACGTGAACTAGAGAGAGAAGAGGCTTTGGGTGGTGGTTGTTTATATAGAGAATGGCTAGGGCTTCACCTTGTCTCACAAGGAATAGGATCTTGGTTTCTAATTTAGGCTTCTCAAGAATGGCATACACAAGATTGAAGGGGGACAAAATATTATAAATTATGAAGTTACAAGATTAGATTGGTGTTGATTAGGAAGTCAAATATTTTAGATTGGTAAATATATTATTTAGTTAGGAATGATTATATTTGATTAGTTTATATTAGGCATATACTTATTTTATGTTTGGTAAATATTTTATTTATTTATTTAATTTAATTAATATTTATTTAGTTAATGTTTTAATTTAATTAATAATTATTTAATTTGGGGTGTGTATTAAAGGCTTTGAACGTGTGGGCCTTGATTAGGTGGGTGGGCTTGGTTAGGTGTTTGGGCTAAACTGTGTGGGTTAGATGGGTGTGGGCCGAGCATAATTTTTTAAAACGAAAAACCAACAAGTAACCCGAAGCTAAACCAGCGAACTTAATCCGAATATGAGTCAATTCTTGACTCCTCCCTTCCGACGTCCGTTTCCCGCGGCTTCCGGGACTTAAAAGGTAGTGCCTCCAACTGAGACTCATCATCGGGTTTCACATGCAAAAATGCAATGCCTACAGTATCACGCACAACTTGGCCAGCATTTATGGCCGGTTCGGGAGGACGTTCCTCCGTCAGGACAAACTTCAGGTCTTCACAGACCAGGATAGTGTTCATGTTACTTTTCCACTTAACATAGTTTTCTCCGGTCAATTTATCGTTTGAGAGTATGGAAATAATTGGAGAAACCATGGCTGAAAATAAAATAAACATGCATTCAACATTCATTCATCGCATATTAAAATCATCAAAGAATTTTGGCATAAAATTAAACATGATGCAAGAACCATGAATAATGAATTAGAAACCTAAGAGAATTGCTATGCCACGGAAAACCTATCATCCCACAAGTAAGTGCCGCCGTAGGGTAGGTCAAGTACTCGCATGATAGATCGAGACAATCTCAGTCAATTTAATATATGCGGGAATAACTCTTATTCCTATATTAAACAACTACCGTTTTATTTGATCAAGGAATTTCATTAACAGTTAATTATTCCTTTGTGAGTGTAACCCGCCGTTTCGGGATTCTTTGACTTAACGAGTGAAGTGTCTTCGTAGGGTAGGTCAGTTCACAAGATACATCTAGAATCCCTATCTACTCGGAACCCAAACTTGATATTGACCCAAAATGGACACCATCCGTAGGGGGACGAAAACAAAGCCGTCTCGAGGTGCCTTTTGAATCTCACATTTTTGGACTAACAACGGAGATCGTGGGATGTACTGTCGTATATCCCTCTCCCACTCACTATTTTAAATATTAAGGTTTCCATCTAAAATATCTAATATTTTATTTTAACTAGTGTGGATAAACTTATGGCGGCTAAATCATAATTGTTATTTACACTAGTTTGCCATAAGTGAGCTAAATCAATTTTAACTATTAAAATTGTGTCACTAATATTATTCTCTACTAATATGTTTACTCTATTTAAACTAATTTAATTAGAGTGGTATAAGTGAGTTACAATATTTTAACTCTTAAAATACTAGGCACTTAAGGGTCTAAAATCATGGAATTCTAAATGGTCAAAAATTCAATTAAACATTTTAATAAATTTTTAGTGCGTTATAAAATCCAATGGTACGTGGAATTGTATCCCGAGTGCAGACCATATTTCCGTCCATTCGGAATCGGCTATGGAATTTATATTTGGGTTTCCATCCTATATACCAATGGAATTTATTATGCACCAATTAAGCCCAATATATTAGAATTCAAGTTTTAGACTATAAATCCAATTAATCTAATTAATGATTTCAATGCATATCATTTTTTTTAACTTAAACATTTTAAATTACATAAAATCATAATTTTATGTTTATAATGATAATGCATTTATGACATGTTATGGCAAGTAAAATGCATAAGTGGGCACCCTAAGCTATATGACATGTTATTCAAACAATTCGAAATAAACATACATATAACATAAAAATTATTTTGCATTGACCAGGCTCTTATTTTTCCTATACTAATCTAATTAGTACAAAGATTCACCAAGGCATTCCTTGGCCTTCAAATCCCGCTCCAAAATGGTGTTGGCTCTCTTTGCGACTTCGGTGCTCCAAATTACAAAGAATTGAAATTTTACATTGAAAATTAAGATTACAACAAATATAAACAATGGCCTTATGGCCTTACATCCCAAAACCAAAACCAACTACAAAAATAAGAGTCAGAAAAATTTACGACCAATGCAAAATCCATTCATCACATGAAATAACAAAACCATTCATCACATGAATATCACAGTGTGCCCACTCATCTAAACATGCATATCATATTTATAACTCATATAAATATATTAAAAATAGAAACTTTAAATGAAAAATTGAAGGGTTAAGAGAACTTTTCAACCTCGCTCTTGATGTCAATTGTAGGAAACGCTTTCCCTCCCGCAGTGGAAGCGGTTAGGCCCACGGATCGAACTTGAAAACTTTTTCTGCTTTGCCCTTCCTTTGACCGAATGGTACCAGTGGGTATACTGAAATTTTGCTTCTGTTTTACACAAGATTTCAACCCAGGAATGCCCCCGAAACAGTCCCCGAACAGCCCATTGAACTGCAGTGAAATAGCGGACTGTTTTGCACCTGTTACACGGGTGAACTGCACCCAAACCAGTCCACAATTTGCGTAAACTGCTGTATGTATTTAGGTCTGATTTTTCACTTAAAAATAAATCCTAACTCAGCTCTAAAATTTCCCCAAAGTGTTTCCCAAAAATCGAATTAAAACCAAACAAAAATCGAGCCCCAAAATTGGTGATGTGCGTGCGGTAGTGGGGAACTTACTGCCTCACTGCCGTGAGTTACTAGAGAGGGGAAGAAGAGATTTCCAACGCCACAAAATCTTCCGAGCTATGTCTCGTTAATTACGGAGGGTAGTGTGGACTACACTCACAAATTCATCCCTAAACGTTTTAGAGATTAAATCACACACCGAAATAATTTTCTGGTTCTTCAATTAACTTTCTCAATTCTTGAGAGCATGAAGAAGAGAAGAGGCTAGGGTTTTATATTTTGTGTATCTCAAAAAAAATATAGTTTTCTTTTTATACTTAGGGTAATTTGTTTCATAAAACAAATCAACCACAAGTCTCACAATCCTCTCATAATTTCGGCCAAGGCAAGGAATTTTTGTTTGATTTTGTTTCCAAAACAAACAAATCCTATCCCTTACCTAATGAGGAATTCGTCCAAGCTAAGGTATTTTGATTTGATTTTATTTCCCAAACAAACAAATCCTATTCCTTATCCAATGAGGAATTCGGCCATGGTGATGTATTTTGATTTGATTTTGTTTCCCAAACAAACAAATCATATTCCTTATCTAATAATGAATTCGGCCATGGCAATGATTTTTGTTTCCAAAATAAATCTTAGCCTTATTAAATTATATCATATATAATTCAATATTATATTTTTAATAATTATCATATAATTATTAATACCCTACATTAACTTTTAATGTATAGTTTCAAGTGTGATGTAATTAATATTATTAATCATATTAATAATATTTATTCTTTGTGAGTATATAATTGGACTGTCCAATTATATTAACTCTGCTAAAGTATATCGAGCTAGCACGGGGACCAAATGGACCTACGGTTTCGAGCTCCAATAATCTCGAAATATTAATTAAGCTCTTAATTAAATATTCTGAATTATTAACTCTGGGTTATTCCACTAAAAATCCGAAGTTGAACTCTCGTTGCCGTAGATGAAATATTAAGCCGAACCAAGTCGGTGTCCACCGATATAGTCATTGCATACGAATTGATCCTTCACGAGTATCTCGTAATTAGAGCCGGGTCGTAATGTCTGTTATACCCCTCTAATTATTTTTACCTTAAGTACCATTGATTCTCTAATAAACGATTTATTCATAACTATTATGAATATTAATCTTTCTATTCGTAATAGAAAGACTTGAGCGCTCAAATCGTTCAAGTACCGAATCAACCCTTAAGAAAGATACTCATCTACTTCTCGCAAGAAGGAGTGAACTCCATGTCTATGTAAAATGTTCCCAGCTACAAAACAAACTGTGCCTCCAAAGTACGAAGCTATTGGTTGGGATTTCTACACCAACCTCACCATTGTAAATCAAAGGACACAGCCTGCCATGCAGGAGTTAGTAGTACACTCAGGATTAAGATCAATCCATATATGACCATCAAGTAGATGGAAATGACTTTCTTTGCTTAACGGATATTATAAGAATGTCATTTCTATCTGGGTCCAGTCCTATATGATCGCATCATACAAGGTGCCTCCATTCTCATGTCTCTACATGGACGATCCGGATTAAGATCGCCATACAAATATAAAATGGACCGCAGCTATAGATAAACCACAAACAAAGTACCCGGTTTGTTTGCTCTCTATGGACTATTTAAGATTAATAACTTCAGACTCAAATCCTCTGGTGCATGACACTCATACACTAAGTCTGAAGGTACATAAGTAATCTACGGTATTTACGAAGATAGATAATATGCGAAAGATAAACAAACAATTTGATAAATGAATAATGCATCATTTTATTTCAAAACGCATGAAACTGTTTACATCACATGTAGCTCTAGGGCATACATCCCAACATAATTAACATAATTAATTAATTAATCTAATGCTTCCAAAATATTAATTAATCCAATTTAATCATGTTCAATATTTTAATTTATGTCCAACACAAATTAGAGCACAATCATCCTACAACATGCTTCAAAGTTCACAGCAATAGCAACAAAAATCATTCAATTTTATTTCAATCCAATTAAACCAACATTCAATATTTCTATCATGCTATTTCTATCATGATAGAGACGAGGCAGTGACCAATCTGCCGATTCTTCTAAAAGCCAGAGAGAGCAATTTGCTCATTCTTTCGCCCTTGACATCAGAGGCCAATTCGGCCAAAAAAGAAAAGGCAAAATGAGTGCTTATCTTTCGGTAATTTTTCAAAGAAAAAGAGAGCCATTTCCTTTTCTAAAAACTTAGGCCAAAAAGCAAAAGTGTGGCTATATAAAATAAGTCAAAAATATTTGGCTATATAAAATAAGTCAAAAATATTTTTGGCAAAAAAGAGAAGCATTGGCTTTTTTCCCACGGAGACAGAGAGCAATGAATATGTTTTAAAAAATTCATTAAATTGTGTTATGTATTTGGACTTGGTAGGTGTATCAAATCCATTTTCTTTATTGCCAACCACTTACATTAGGGATGGCAAAATCCGGATCCGGACCCGGGTCCGGCCGGACCCGGGTCCGGATCCGGAAGAGATTTCACAACCTCGGGTCCGGTTCCGGACCCGGGTAAATATTCCCGGGTCCGGACCCGGGTCTACCCGGTACGGATCCGGGTAGACCCGGTCCGGACCCGATTACCCGCATTCTTTTTTTTATATTTTTTTTATTTTTTTAAAGTTTTAATTGTATTTTTTTATATTTATATTTGTATTTTGTATATTTTATTAGTTTTATTTCAATTCTTTTATTTTTTTTTATTAAATTCTATTATTTATATATATATATGCATAATATTTTATATTTTTTATTAAAACCTAATTTATTTTTTTAATTTTTTTTACGGACCCGGAATCACCCGGGTCTTCGTTTTAAGGACCCGGGTCCGGATTTTTTAATTCCGGACCCGGGTCTTCCCGGACCCGGGTCGTCCGGGTCCATGCGGACTCGGGCCGGGTCCGGGTCTTGTTGCCATCCCTACTTACATCACAAGTTCACAAGAGATATGAGTTGTGGGTCCCACCCAATTTAAATTCAAAATTTGGTTGGCGTACACAACACAATTTGGGTCTGGTTCGTTTAATCCAACTAAACCAATTTTCCATCGCGACGTAATTAAATCTAATTTAATTAAATAATTATGCCTCGTAAAATTATTATTAAAGTCGCTTACGAATTAATTTCAAATTAATTCGTTCGCCCGAATTAAAATCCAATTTTAATTCCGCTTTGAAATCCGATTTCATTTAATATATCTAATATATTATTTTAGCCCAATTAAATAAATTAAATAGTAAAATCTAATTTAACTTTTAAATTTATTTTACCAATTAATTCCAAATTAATCGTGTTCTCTCCTCTCGACGAATTTAATCCCAGATAAATTCTCGACACAATTAATCCCAGATTAATTCTTTCTCTGATAATTAATTCCAGATTATTTCTTGCCGTAATTAATCCCAGATTAATTTTCTCTCTCTTAATTAATCCCAGATCAATTTTCTCTCTCTTAATTAATCCTAGATTAATATTGTTCGAGTCAAATATCATCGGTGAATCTTTGGGATGCGTCCCAAAATATCCCTGGATATGTTGGCAGTAAATTCGGTCATCGGACTGTCCGAATACGTGCGTACCCGGAACCACATTCCTACCGATTTACAAAACATGGTTGGCTTCTAGCAAAGCATTGTGTCTATCCAATTCTCCAGAAATATTCTTCTATGGAATATAAGATCTTTGTCAGGCGTAGTATACGTAGTATTGCGTATTACGATCCAGTATCGGATGTCAGATGCTAGGCCTGGGGCTGGAGTTGTGTCTGCCCCATACGAAGCATATATCGGATCACTAGCAACTAGTCTCTTTATGATCGGAAAGCCATGACCTAAGAGGCATACACACGATTCACAGTATACCCAGAAGAGGCATAAACAGAACCTGTTAAAGCCCTGGACGACCAAAACCAAAGTATGCTGATTATCGCAAGTATTAGCGATGCAAGTCTCAGGTTAAGACCAAATACACTTACCCTGATTCTGATTCCCATAGACACATAGTCGTACAACCAATGGGATTCCGAGGGGTCCATCCAGAGCGAAGCTATTTCCGTACCATCGGTAAACAGAACCTCCTATTACACTTGCATGAGTATCCAATACCCAAATATATGAGAACTATGTCGTTACGCTTCCATAACACGCACAAGTTTAATACTAGTCTATTCCGCATTATCGATGTCCAGTCTCGATAATACTACGACTATGGATCTTTAATGATTAAACCTTTGTGGATTAATACTGTCTCATATCTTATTAATCCAGAACTAATCATAATGACTTTTATCATTTATATATCCAGGTAATCCAATTACAAATGATAAAAGAGCAATTTCCTTTGTCACATAGTTAATTTGTACAACAACACCATATTATGTACAAATAGTGATGATATGGGGTCATATATGTCCAACAACTCTTTGGTCCAGGGAAAATCAACAAGGTAGGAGCGGGTTTGGAGGAAAACTTGAAGAAGGATCTCCTAATGCTTTTGAAGCGGTATGCATATATCTTTGCTTGGGGGCATAGCGACATGCTCGGGATAGACCCTAAGTTCATCAGCCATCACTTGGCGGTGGATCCGAGTCACAAGCTAGTCAAAGAAAAAATAAGAATATTCAACCAAGAGCGTTGTGAGGTGATAGCGGTCGAGGTAGAGGGATTGCTAAAAGCAGGTTTCATCTGAGAGGTAAATTACCCGGAGTGGGTCTCCAATGTGGTTCTGGTGAAGAAGCCTAGCGGGAAATGGAGGATGTGTGTGGACTTCACCGACCTTAACATGGCCTGCCCGAAAGACAATTTCTCACTCCCGAAAGTAGATCAGCTGGTGGATTCAACTGCTTGTCACGGACTGCTTAGTTTCATGGACGTATTTTCGGGTTACAACTAGGTAAAAATGCATCCCAGGGATGAGGAAAAGACTGCATTCATCACGGATCGGGGGCTGTATTGTTATAGGGTGATGTCTTTCGGTTTGAAGAATGCAGGGGCAACATTTCAGAGGCTGGTGAACAAGGTATTTAAGCCCCTCATCGAAAAAACCATGCAAGTGTATGTGGACGACATGATAACAATGACTATGAAATCGGAGGGTCATTTGGCCGACCTCGCAGAAACCTTCGAGCCGATAAGAAAGCACGGCATGAGGTTGAATCCAGAAAAAGTGCACATTTGGAGTGGCATCAAAGAAGTTTCTATGGTATATGGTCAGTGCACGGGGAATAGAGGCTAACCCGCAGAAGATCCAAGCACTTCTAGATTTGAAATCTCCCAGGACGGTCAAAGAAGTGCAAAGCTTGACGGGTCGGGTGGCTGCGCTAAACCGATTCATATCTCGTGCTACCGACAAGTGTCATCCATTTTTCAAATTGATCAAGAAGATTAAGAAGATGTTATATGGACGGAAGAGTGCGAGGAAGCCTTCACCCAACTCAAACAATATTTGGCCCAACCTCCGCTTTTGGCCAAACCGATCTCTGGTGAGACTTTGTTTTTGTATTTAGCTGTATCTAAGTATGCTGTGAGCTCGGTACTGGTACAGGAGTCAGATAAGATCCAAAGGCCAGTGTATTACATCAGCAAAGCCCTGTTGGA
This sequence comes from Zanthoxylum bungeanum, assembly GCA_019454045.1. Taxonomy (NCBI): domain Eukaryota; kingdom Viridiplantae; phylum Streptophyta; class Magnoliopsida; order Sapindales; family Rutaceae; genus Zanthoxylum; species Zanthoxylum bungeanum. Next base: position 133,003 of record SKCR01005062.1, read on the forward strand.
TGCGGAGACAAGATATCCGGCTCATGAACTGGTGGCGTTATCATTGGTTACGGCTGCCAGGAAGCTAAGACCTTACTTTCAAGCTCATCCTATCGGAGTGTACACCAACCATCCCTTGAGACAGATCCTGTATAAGTCAGAGGTCTCGGGCCGGTTAGTAAAATGGTCGGTGGAATTGAGTGAGCACGATATATTTTATTTGCCGAGGGCGGCAGTTAAAGGGCAGGCTCTGGCAGATTTTGTGGCCGAGTTCACTGGGCCCCATATTTTAGAAGTTTCAGAGACCAAGTGGGAGTTGTCTGTGGACTGATCTGTTAGTTTGCAAGGTTGTGGGGCCGGGGTCATTTTACGAAGTAGTGATGGCGAAGAGGTGGTCTACGCCTTGAGATTTACTTTTGAGGCCACTAATAATGAGGCGGAATATGAAGCCATCTTGGCCGGATTGAGGTTGTGCACGGCGGTGGGTGTCCGAGATGTGATTGTGAAGAGCGACTCTCAGCTGGCCATCCAGCAGCTGAGGGGTGAATTTCAGGCTAGAGAGCCCAATATGGCGGCGCATATGGCCAAGGTCAAGAAGCTGGCCAGAGAAATGGGTAGCGTGCAGTTCGAGCATATCGGTCGAGAAAGTAACCATCGGGCAGACTCGTTGGCTCGGTTGGCGTCTCCTATTAAGTCGGAGAAGCCCCGAACCATCCATTTGATTTATCTACAAGAAATGAGCGTTGGGAATCCAGAAGTAATGGAAGTGGAAGTATGAGAGGAGGCCTCTTGGATGGACCCGATCAAGAAATATTTGGAGACTAGGGAGACGCCCGAAGATAGGAAGGAAGTGAGAAAGTTGAGATACAGAAGCTCGAAAATTTATCTGATTTATGGGGTATTATACCGGAGGGGGTATTGTTGGACAAAATGACCCATAGCGTCACTATTTGCACAGATCATTGTGTTGTTGTAGCAAATTAACTATGTGACAAGGAAATTGCACTCTCATCATTTGTGATCAGATCACCATAGATATATAAATGAAGAGAGGTCCCTATGATTAGTTCCTGGACTGAGAATGATATGAGACAGTATCAGTCCCCGAAGGATTAATCATTAAATATCCCTAGCCGGAGTATTATCGAATCTGGACATCGATAATGCGGAATAGGCTAGTATTGCACTTGTGTGCGTTGTGAGGGCACAACGGCATAGTTCTCATATATATAAGTATTGGATACTTATGCAAGTGCGATAGGAGGTCGTGTTTCACCGATGGTACGGGAAACAGCTTCGCTCTGGATAGACCCTTCGGAATCCCATTGGTATTATGACTATGTGTCTATGGGAGGCCGAAATCAAGGTAGGTGTGTAAAGTCTTAACCTGAGACTTACATCGCTAATACTTACGATAATCGATAGACTTTGGTCTTGGTGGTACAGGGCTTTAACCGGTTCTGCGTACACCACTTCTGGGTTTATCAGAGAGTCGTAGTGTATTGGGTGTGATGTCAAGACGGAAGTATCACTTCAGTCATAGTGGAGATGATGTCACGCAGGATACGGTATTAGTGCTCTTAAGTGTTGCGCAACCATCGGGATATTATGACTAGGTCATGCATATCCGATTATAGAGACTAGTTACCAGACATCCGACATGTGCTTCGGACGGGGCAGACACTTATCCAGCCCCAGCCCTAGCACGTGACTATCTGATACTGGGCCGATATACACAATACTACGGTATACTACGCTTGATACAGATCTATATATTCCTGTAAGAATATTTCTGGAGAATTGGGTATGCATGGCGCTTTTCTAGAAGCCAACCTTGTCTTGTAAATCGGTATAAACGTAGTACGAGGTACTTACGTGTTCAGATAGTCCGACGACCGTATTTACTGCCAACATATCCGGAGATCTCATGGGTCGCTTCCTGAAGATTCACCGATGACGTATGACTCGCACTTTAATTAATCTGGGATTAATTCGATGAGAGAGAAATTAATCTGGGATTAATTACGGAGATATTTTATCTCGGATAAAATATCGTTAAAGAGAGAGAACGATTAATTTGGAATTAATCGATAAATTAATATATTCGATATATTATAACGAAATTAGATTTCGACGCGGAATTGAAATTAGATTTTAATTCGGGCGAACGAATTAATTTAGAATTAATTCGTTAGCAACGTGAATAGTGAATTCGCTAGGCGTAATCATTTAATTACGACGCAACGGAAAATTCGTTAATTTGGAATTAGCGAACCCGAGCCCGGGATTGTTTGCGAGCGCATTCGCATTTTGAATTCGAGTGCGGCACGCAAGTCAAATCAAGCGTCAAAATCGCAAGTCACATCAAGCGTCAAATCACATGTCACTTTGAGTGATGTGACATTTGAGTGATTGATGTGAATTGATTTGAGGTGATAGACAAGCATTTAATGCTTTGCTTTTTGAAATAGAAAAAGTAAATGGTTTATTAAATATTTTTGGAAATTATATAAACCTTTTACAATTTTTATTTTCTAACTCATTTTTCTCTCTCTCTCATTTACGGTATTAGGCTTTTGGAGCCAAAAACTTCTTCATCTTCTTTCTCGGTCTTGGACCGTTTTTCTCTCTGTTTTTCTGGTTTTCTGCCGAGCAAAATGGAGAAGCAAAGATCTTGTTGCAAGATCTATGTGCTAGCACACTCATGGAGGAATACAAAGGTGATAGGGAAGTGAGTTCGTGAGCTTGCAAGCTTGAAGCTTGGAGCTTCAATGGTGTCTCCCATGGCCGATTCTTGGAGGAGGAAGCAGCCCCACGTCGTGCAGCCCCACATGCGCAGCTCACTGCCGAGCAAGGGAGAGCAGTTCGCACTCCATCTTCGCCGCATCCAACCGATCCATGTGAGTCTTTTCCGCACCTCATTTGGTTGTATTCAACTCGTTTATGCATGATTTATGATCCTTGGGACTTGATTGAAACTCAACAATGGTATCTTGAGCCATTTGTGCATAAAACGTTTTTAGGGTTCTTGAGCAAAATTTGGGGCTTTTTGATTTAAGCATGATTTTGACAAATTGTTTGTTTAAGAATGTTTGTATATGAATAACTTAGAGTTATATGTACTCAATTTGAAGAAAAATTAATTGGATTGATTTTCCCCAATTTGCTTATTGTTGGCCAAAACTTTAATTTGGGTAAACTTGATTTTGAGCATGTTTAATGAAATTGGATGATTTAGAATGCTTAAATGTTGTTTAATTGATGATTGATTAGATCAATTTGATGAAAAAGTGTTTGGAACAATTTTTCCCCAATTTGCTTGGATGGCCGAAAATATGAACCCTAATATTGTCTTGGATTTTTGATTTTTTGTTCATTGGATGACTTGCAAATCATTTGGGGATGTTGAATTTATGTTTAATTTGGTTCAATTGGATTGAATTTGATTTGGGCATAATTTCCCTCTTTGGCCGAGACACTTGAAGCATGAAATTGGGTTTGATTTTGATCAAATTATGTTGGACATGATTCATTGATGTTAAGCATGATTAATTGGACAAATTGGATGTTTTGGAAACTTTGATTTGGGTAATTAATAATGCTATACACTTTAGGTAATTTAATTGGAAAATTTGGAATTTTTGAAATTAAATTATTGGGCCTTAAAATTGGATTTGGGCTTTTAAAGTTGTTATTGGGTTTATTGGACTTTGTTGTACAAAGTTGGTTTAGGCCAAAATTGGTTGGATCCAATTAGGCCCAAAACCGCTTCCAAAAGGCCCAAATGCGACTAATGAACCTTAACGTTTAATTGGGCCTAATGGGCCTAAATTAATTTATGGGCTTATGGGGTAACTCCCGGATTGGACTTTGGTTGCGGGTTTGACCCGAGTTGACCAAAAGTCCACGCCTCAAGAAATTAATTAAAAGCCCATTGGACTTTAATTAAATTAATATTGGATATTAATCGGGCTTTGAGACCCGTAACGATTAAATTTGGAATTTAAGTCGTAAAGGTTTATTTTATAAAGTGTAATATTTAATTTGGAATTAAATAATGAATTAGAATTAAATACGTATAAATTGGATTTAATCATGTAATTTAATTTTATTTGAGAAATCGTACTTTGAGTGCGTGTTCGCAATACGAGTTTGACTCGAACAAAATCAAATCTTTGTTTGAACATTGGATGATCACTAATTATCAAGATTAATTAATGGATTAGATTGATTGATAACATGCTTGTATGAATACATGGTTGTGATGTTTGAATAATGTATATCGAATGGATATTAGTCGGGTGGGGCAATTTTAGAAATTGTTGTAATAAATTTGATTTATTAATTGGACCTGCGTGTCCAGCCTTATCACCTCCTATTCTTTGTATTCTCTTCTCACCTATTCCCCTCAATGTAAATGAGGTTTCTTTAGAAGTGTAGTGTAACGGGTAGAAGTAATACAATTGCTAGCTTGGAGAGAGAAATTGAGAGATTTGATCTAGGATCAATGTAAAGTATCCATCTGCATATCATTATTATTTTATCATATGCGCTTTATTATGTGTTTAGAATGCATGTTTAAGGGTGTATGATGATGAGACCTTAACAAAGATAATTAAATTGGTAGCCAATTTGCACGCGAAATTATGGGTCGTTTCCTGAAGATTCACCGATGACGTATGACTCGCACTTTAATTAATCTGGGATTAATTCGATGAGAGAGAAAATTAATCTGGGATTAATTACGGAGATATTTTATCTCGGATAAAATATCGTTAAAGAGAGAGAACAATTAATTTGGAATTAATCGATAAATTAATATATTCGATATATTATAACGAAATTAGATTTCGACGCGGAATTGAAATTAGATTTTAATTCGGGCGAACGAATTAATTTAGAATTAATTCGTTAGCGACGTGAATAGTGAATTCGCTAGGCGTAATCATTTAATTACGACGCAACAGAAAATTCGTTAATTTGGAATTAGCGAACCCGAGCCCGGGATTGTTTGCGAGCGCATTCGCATTTCGAATTCGAGTGCGGCACGCAAGTCAAATCAAGCGTCAAAATCGCAAGTCACATCAAGCGTCAAATCACATGTCACTTTGAGTGATGTGACATTTGAGTGATTGATGTGAATTGATTTGAGGTGATAGACAAGCATTTAATGCTTTGCTTTTTGAAATAGAAAAAGTAAATGGTTTATTAAATATTTTTGGAAATTATATAAACCTTTTACAATTTTTATTTTCTAACTCATTTTTCTCTCTCTCTCATTTACGGTATTAGGCTTTTGGAGCCAAAAACTTCTTCATCTTCTCTCTCGGTCTTGGACCGTTTTTCTCTCTGTTTTTCTGGTTTTCTGCCGAGCAAAATGGAGAAGCAAAGATCTTGTTGCAAGATCTATGTGCTAGCACACTCATGGAGGAATACAAAGGTGATAGGGAAGTGAGTTCGTGAGCTTGCAAGCTTGAAGCTTGGAGCTTCAATGGTGTCTCCCATGGCCGATTCTTGGAGTAGGAAGCAGCCCCACGCCGTGCAGCCCCACATGCGCAGCTCACTGCCGAGCAAGGGAGAGCAGTTCGCACTCCATCTTCGCCGCATCCAACCGATCCATGTGAGTCTTTTCCGCACCTCATTTGGTTGTATTCAACTCGTTTATGCATGATTTATGATTCTTGGGACTTGATTGAAACTCAACAGGTATACTGTGCCGCTTCTGAAATGCCTCGCGGCAGAAGAGGACGACTATGTGCTTAGGGAGACTCATGGGGGAATTTATGGATGTCATGCCGGGGGCATTCTATCGCACATAAAGCATTGAGACAAGGATTCTATTGGCCGACCATGCACAAAGACAGAATGAAGGTGACAAGAAAGTGTGAGGGGTGCTAGAAGAATTCCAACCTTCATCACCAGCCGGCAGAGCAATTGACTTCATTAGTTAGCCCCTGGCCGTTCGCCCAGTGGGGGCTGGATATCATCGGGCCAATGCCTGCAGGACGGGGATAAGCCAAGTACGCCATTATCGCCATCGATTATTTCACTAAATGGGTAGAGGCTGAACCTCTGTCTGCAATCACGGAAAAGATGGCAATAGATTTTGTAAAAAATAATATCATCTGCCGGTTCAGAATTCCCCGGGCCATCATTACCGATAATAGGAAACAGTTTGACAGTAAGGGTTTCAGGAAATTCTGTGAAGATCTTCAAATCGCCTTGAGATTTGCTTCACCTGCTCATCCCAAGTCCAACGGACAAGTCGAGGCTACCAACAAGACGATCAAGGCAAATTTAAAGGCCAGGCTCGGATCTTGTAAAGGATTGTGGGTCGAAGAATTACCAGAAGTATTGTGGGCACATCGGACGACCTACAAGGATTCCACTGGAGAGACCTTTTTTTTTTGGCTTACGGGTGTGAGGAAGTTATCCCAGCAGAGATAGGGATGATCACCCATCGGGTCCAATATTTTGAAGCCGAGCAGAATGAAGAGCTTGTCAGATTTCATCTTGATCTGATCGAAGAGAAGCGGGAGAAGTCGGCTATGAAAGTAGCTATCTGTCAGCAGAGGATGGCCCGTTTCTACAATAAGAAAGTTCAGATTCGATCTTTCCTTCTCGGAGATCTGGTTTTAAGGAAGGTCGCGTTGAATACCCGAAGGCCCGATGAAGGTTCGTTGGGCGCCAAATGGGAAGGGCCATATAGAATATTGGAGATAGTAAGACTAGGTGCCTATCTTTTGGAACAACTGGATGGTACCCGGCTCAAGAAGCCCTGGAATGCCGAAATGGTGAGAAGGTACTTCCAATAGCCTTTTTCTTTGAATCACAAGTAATTAGGCAAAAAGGCCAGGACCAGAGGACTTTTTGTAAAACCTCTCTTGAAATGACCCGCCAAGAGTTGTAAAAAAGGAAGTAGGTCCCATGAATATGAACATGTTTTTCTCATTCTGAATTAAAAAGCTTGTCCACTTTACTTGTTGTTTAATTAAATGCAAACATTATGTTCAATATTCTTGGGACATGCTCGATGCGAAGGGGTGTTCGGTATTCAGGAAGGGCACCAATCCCGTGACACGTCGATCCCAGGCGTCATTATCAAACCCCTGGATGGAAATATCCTGACCTGACTCCTTTCACTTTTGAGGATCCAGAACGCATCAAGGGATGAAGTACATATGGGAAACACGTGAACCCCTCGTGGCACGCCACTTCCGGGTGTCATTATCAAACCACTACCCCATGACTCGCAACTTTGAGGAATAGCTCGGGTAAACCGGACCCAGGGATGTTTCTCCCCCTTCAGGTCGGCTGGTGAGTTCCGTTGAAGATTGTCGTAGAGTATGACATGAGGATGGCTTGATTGCCTTCATGACCATCATGCTCCCGGGTAAACCGGACCTAGGGAGGTTTCTTCCCCTACGAGTCGGCTGGTGAGTCCCGCTGAGTACCATCAGATCACCTAGCTTGGGTTGGGCCGAATGGTCCCCTTGATTACAGGAGTCTCGGGTAAACCGGACCTAGGGAGGTTTCTTCCCCTACGAGTCGGCTGGTGAGTCCCGCTAAAACCATCAGACCACCTAGCTTGGGCTTGGCTGAATTGTCCCATTGATTACAGCAGTCTCGGGTAAACCGGACCTATGGAGGTTTCTTCCCCTAGGAGTCGGCTGGTGAGTCCCGCTGAGTACCATCAGACAATCTGGCTTGGGTTTGGCTGAATGGTCCTCTTGGTTACAGGAGTCTCGGGTAAACCGGACCTAGGGAGGTTTCTGCCCCTACGAGTTTGCTGGTGAATCCCACTGAGTACCACCCAGGGAAGGCACACACGGGGTGTCCATGTCCCCCGTGGGGATTTGCCTGACCACCCGGATCGGCGTATCCGTAGCCTGGTTAGCAGGGACACTGAATTATAAGGTTCATAATTGTGTTTTGGGGGCCTCGGGTAGGACGCTGCCTCGGAGCACCCGTGCTGCTGTTTTTCTCTCGAATTTGTTTGGGGTATGTGCTAAGTCACCTCCATTTTCTGTTAACTTTACTTTGTTCCAATTTTCATTTTTCGCTGGTCTGGCAAGGGGACGCCCGCGCCAGGATCCGCAGAGCCTCAGAGGTTGAAAATCTTCCCTCGTTTAAGTCTCAAACACTTCACCAGCTCGGGGCTGGATTCGTTCCGTCGAGGCTGTTATATTCCACCAGCTCGGGGCTGGATTCGTTCCGTCGAGGCTGTTATGTTCCACCAGCTCGTGGCTGGATTATGTTCCACCAGCTCGAGGCTGGATTCGTTTCGCCGAGTCTGTATTATTCCACCAGCTCGGGGCTGGATTCGTTCCGCCGAGTCTGTATTATTCCACCAGCTCGGGGCTGGATTCGTTCTGCCAAGTCTGTATTATTCCACCAGCTTGGGCTGGATTTGTTCCGCCGAGTCTGTATTGTTCCACCAGCTCGGGGCTGGATTCGTTCCGCCGAGTCTGTATTATTCCACCATCTCGGGGCTGGATTTGTTCCGCCGATTCTGTATTGTTCCACCAGCTCGGGGCTGGATTCGTTCCGCCGACTTTGTATTGTTCCCCCAGCTCGGGGCTGGATTCGTTCCATCGAGTCTTTATTATTCCACCAGATCGGGGCTGGAATCGTTCCGCCGAGACTGTTTTTATCTACAAGCTCGGGGCTAGACTCGTTCCGCCGATGCTTTGTTCCATCACCTCGGGGTCGGGTTATGTCCCACCGAGTGCCTAACACTGGCTTGAGGACATACCATACGAAGGCATTGAGGATGGCCAAAGTTGACACCAGGGCAGTTCTTTATACGATTCCGAGGATCAACCACCTGGCAATCGATCAACACATTTCTGATTTATGTAGTTCCCGGTACCAACTCGTACGCTCGTTGGAACCGAGAACTAGGGGACGGATGTTGATGCGGATTTCCGCGGCTAAAGTTTCTGAACAAATCGGTAAGGGCAAAGAGGGAAGTTCCACTCATCCAAAGGACATGGCATGATTCAATTCTTCAAGACCGGCAACAATTAAGTCGAGACCGTCCACAATAGCCCGATAGCTCGGTTCATTTCTACTCACTCCCAGGATCGATAGCTCGAATGTTGTGAATCAGGTCGGAAAGGGTGGGGGCGGATCGGTTCATTCTCTGACCGACCTCTCGAAGACCGACGCGTGATGGGAACAGCTAGATTTTCCCTCCAAAAACTCTCACATTCGAAATTCAATAGGTTGTCATCATTAATGAAAAGGGTCAGACAGTACGCCTTTATGGCGTGATATGACATGGATTCGTAGGGTAGGTTTTACTTTCGGTGACGGCAGAATGGGGAAGAGAACCTGTCAAATAGCTGCAAATCTGCAAATCTGCAAATCTGCAAATCTACAAATCTGACGTCACAAAGATACGGGAACAGTGTCATGTATTGAGTAGTATATAAGGGAAGTTTGATCACATTTGTAAGGGTTACGAAATTTTCCATTTGAGAACTACTTGTAAGAAATCATACAACCTGCTCGGTTTCTTTAGACCTTCATTAAAACAGGTCGGTCGAGTTCGGTTTAGTAATAAAAGAACGCCCCACCCCGCTTTGTGACCGTGGACGTAGGCTGAACAAGCTCCACCGAACCACGTTAAATCATCTCTTTTCGATTTCTTGTTTTTCGCCAAAATTTGTTTTTGGTCTCTCCATAACCAAACAAATTCAAGATTAATGGAAGGTTGTCTCGGGTGTGTTACCTCGAAACTACTTCTGGGACGAAAATCGTCTGTCAACACATGTCAGATATTATATACTTTGTTTGAAACAATTTCAACATTTTTCTTTTTTTGGGGACTGTTCAGTCAGCAGCCTGGAGTACGAATGGCACCTCCTCGGCCACGGAGAGTAGATAGGGGTTCAGGTGGACGAGGTGGAAGCCGAGGCAGTGACGATGGCAGCCGAGGCCGAAGATATCGACCCTATTAGAAGGAGATTGGAGTTCTTCACGAGCTGGGATCGTTTTAAAGTGGATAATTGTTTAATGCCATATAATACCAAAACCTGTGCAATTTTGCCCTCTTAACCCCGCACTCTGAAATGAAAAAATTGAAAATGAAGAGGACAGAGTCAGTTTAACGCTTTTGAACTTATTACAAAAAAATTCAAATAATTTAAATTTAAGAAATTATTTTTAATATAATTTTAATTACTCAGTGGAGAATGTAAGCGTTCCATAAAGATAAATTTGTTGGAAATTATTGGTAATTAAGCATTTATTTCATCTTTTATTTTGTTTTTCAATATTTTTTTAATTACCCCAAATAAAAAATTTATCGTACATTTTCTCTTCATAATCCCTTCAAAGAAACCAATGGCAACCGAGCAATATATATAGAAAACACGAAATAAGATAGGAAGCGTCCACTGTTACACGTGAAAAACACCCACCAGATTTATTGTCATGTCGCTTGTGGCTTTCAAAAACGAGATCTGCGCCAGTCAAATATCTGACAAAAATGGGGGCAACTTAATTTGTACTCAATAATAACGCATGATCGAAATGCGCGCACGTTTATATAAAATGTACACATGGTACAAATTGCTTTTTTCTTTGAAAAAAAAAATACTCATTTAACTTTTTCATTATTTAATGAATAATTATATCATTGTTTTCAGCACTAAATCGGTGATTCAAAATATTTAATAATTCAGTATTTCAACCGGTTAAATCATTTTTAAAAAATCAATACAATCAGTCTGAATTATTTTATTTAATTAAAAAATATGAAAAATATTAAATTTTAATTTTTTTAAGAATTAAAAAAACAAATGAACATGTCAGGTCAGGTCGGTTTATTGTGGAGGAGAGAATTAATTTGGTCTGTATTTTTAATTATAATTGGTTGTCTAGACCAACAAACTTGAGACCATTCAATACTATATCATCGTTAACTAATGAGAAGGTGGATAGGTTTACTGATGGCAATGGTGAGCAATTGATTAATCAACTTTTCCTTCTTGTTGAAGTTGTCAAATAAGTGTCATTAAACGAATTTAACATGCTAATCTTAATCATTCCAAAACTAGAACCCAACAATGGAATCATGCCAAATCAAAATATAAACCATAAACATAAGAAAAGTAAGAAAACCCTGGAAAATGTAGAAGATGATTAAAACTTGAGATCCAAGTCGAGTTGCCTCTGTCCTTAAGAACTTATTACCCCTGTCTCGGTGCTCAACGAATGATTTTGTAGCTAACATTTTCCCATGATTACTTGGATGCTTCTTATAGAAGAGGCACTCCTTTCACAAGATCTTGAACAAAGACAAATGGTGAAAACTTTCTTTTTGTTAAAACTCTCTAAGACAATGTATGAAACTTGTAATTTTCTGGATGATTTAGAATGGACATAAGGCTCCTTTATATAGGCATGGAAGGGTGCCTTTAAGGACACCCTTTGGTTTGGGGTGTAACCCTCCTAAGGGTTATACCACTTTTCTTGTACCTTTTGAAGCCTATAGGTGTGTTCTTCCAATTTTAGATGACATGTCCCTACATGTTTGTGCCTTTCCCATATGGCACTACTCAAGAGACATGACCCTCATTCATCCATACTATATATTTAATTTACAACAATCCCCCACAATTCTCTAAATATTCATGCAAACACTTAAGAGAGTTTCCGTGAAATAAAGCTGCATCGAAATAGGTAGCTTTCACCTTGAACATTTCCTAGTGAATGACAATCGGATTTACTTAGCAAACCAGTTACCCATAGTCTTGAACTGTTTTTCCGTTGGTGTAAATCAAAACAATTGCCAACACACAGCTTTACTTCGACCATTTCCCGTTCTACGGTTGTGTTCATTTCGACCATGAACATAGGTCTTGGATTCATCAAGTACTTTAGGGAATTCAGCCTTTAAAACTCTCATGGAAGCGGCCTCACTTCTTACTTGAAATAGGTGATCTTCTATAAAAAGGTAATTTGTCTTTACCTCCATTAGGACTCTTCTCCTAATATAGTGATCATTAAAAGCCTTAGCTTATCATAGCCTTGACAGACAACACTCTGCGTCATAACAGGAATCGGAAAGAGTATAAAACTCTACAATGCTTGTTTTGAATTGCACAAAGTTTCAGTTGTCCATTTTGAACCTAGATCTTGGGATCTCTAGTCAGCTAGGTTGGGTTTCCACAGTGACCATTCTTAATATATAGGCTTCAAGCTCATTCCCATCGATGACTTCTCAACTTGCTCTCTAGGTAAACCTTTAGTAAGTGGATCTGCTAGGTTTTCCTTTGATTTGGCATAATCTATCGAAATTATGCCACTTGAGAGCAGTTGTCGTATAGTATTATGTTTGTGATGTATGTGTCGAGACTTACCATTATACATTGTATTTTGGGCTCTCCCAATAGCAAATTGGTTATCATAATGTATACTTATCGTTGGCACTGGCTTGGGCCAATTTGGAATATCCTCTAGGAAATTTCGAAGTCATTCTGCTTCTTCCGTTGTTTTGGCTAGTTCTATGAACTCTCATTCCATAGTAGACCGGGAAATACATGTTTACCTCGAGGATTTCCAAGACACGGCTGCACTACTAAGTGTGAAAATAAAACCAATCGTAGATTTAGAATCCACTGTATCTGATATCCACTTAGCATCGCTGTATCCCTTTAAAACAGCTGGATATCTCGTATAATGCAGACCATATTTTGAAGTTTCTCTCAGATACCTCAAAACTCTTATTATGGCTTTCCAGTGGTTATGTCTTGGATTGCTCGTATATCTGCAAAACTTGTTTACATCTTGAGCGATATCAGGTCATGTGTAATTTGTGAGATACATTAGACTTCCGATGATTCTCGAATACTCTAATTACGATACGCTTGAGACAATATTCTTTGATAAATGAAGAATTAGGTCTACATGGGTTCTAGCCACATTTTGATCCCCTTTATTATATTTCTCAAGTATATTCTCAACGTAGTGAGTCTGGGATAATATATACCCCTCTGATGTTCTGGAAATCTTAATTCCTAAGATCACATCAGCTACTCATAAATCTTTCATATCAAATTTGTTGGTCAATATTTTCTTGGTAGACTGAATCATTTAATGATTACTACTAATTATCAGCATATCGTCTACGTAGAGACACACAATGACATATTCTTTTTGAGTTGATTTGGTGATACACACTTATCACACTCATTGATTTTGAACCCACTTGACAACATCTCTTTGTCAAATTTTTCATGTCATTGTTTAGGTGCTTGTTTTAATTCGTATAAGGATTTTACAAGTTTGCACACCTTCTGTTTTTGTCGAGGAATATTGAAACATTCTAGTTGTTCCATGTAAATCTCTTCATCTAGTTCACCATTTAAGAATGTCGTCTATATATCCATTTGATGTATTTCAAGATCAAATATAGCTGCTATGGCTATGAGCATTCTTATTGACGTGATACGAGTCACTGGTGAATAGGTATCAAAGTAATCAATGTCTTCTTTGTGTCTATAAACTTTTTATGACAAGTCTTGCCTTGTACTTATCTATTGATCTATCTGGTCTCATCTTCTGTTTGAATATCCATTAGAAGCCCAGTGGCTTACAACCTGGAGGAAGATCAACCAACTCCCAAGTATAGTTTTGTAGGATGGAATCAATCTCACTATTGATAGCCTCTTTCCACAAAGATGCCTCCAACGAAGACATTGCTTCTTTATAGCTTTGAGGCTCATTTTCTAACAAGTATGTCAGAAAATCGGGTCCAAATGACTTAGATGTTCTAGCTCTTTTGCTATGTCTAAAATCAATTTCCTCAATATTTTCATGTTGATCTGACTCTCGGTCACCCCGATCACTGTCTTTGACAGTATCAATAGTTCTTTTGAGACTTTGTTCTTTGTCTTTCCTTACAAGGAAATGTCTTTTCAAAGAATGTCGTATTCCTCGACTCAATTATCATATTCGGATTGATGTCAGGAATTTTAGACTTATGTACCAAGAATCGATACGCACTACAGTTGTGAACATATCCAATGAATATACAATCAATAGTTTTTGGTCTTATTCTAACCTTCTTATGTTTAGTAACCATTACTTTGGCAAGCCACCCCCACACTTTCATATATTTATAGGAAGGTCTTTGACCTTTCCACAATTCATATGGTGTCTTGTTCAATCTTCTGTGAGGTAGCTTGTTTATAACGTAGTTGGCGAAAATCAAGGCTTCCCCCCACAATTTCTGGGGTAAACCAGAGTTTTTCAACATGGCGTTCATCATTTCCTTCAACATTCGGCTTTTGCGCTCAACAATCCCATTTTTTTTAGGCGAATAAGGAGCAGTAGTTTCTTGAATAATTCCATGATTGGAACAATATTCACCAAATAGTGACATATATTCACTACCTCTATCACTCCTGATTCTTTTGATTTTCTTGCCAAATTGATTTTCAACATCGTTCTTATAATGTATAAAGTTCTCAATAGCTTCCCCTTTTCTCCTCAGCAAATACACATAACAGAATCTTGTGCTATCATCGATAAAGGTGACAAAGTACTTTTTACCACCTCTTATTTGCACAATATTCATATCACACACATCAGAGTGTAAACGTTCCAAGGGTTCAGAACTTCGTTCTATGGAATGAAATGATGCTCTATGCATTTTTGCTTCAACACATGCCTCATATTTATGTTGGTTATCAATTGTAAATTTAGGTATAAGGTCCATGTTAATTAAATTACGCATTGTATCATAATTAACATGTCCTAACCTCCCATGTCATACATTTTGTGACTCAATAATATAAGCAGTAGATGTAGCTTTATTATTAGTACTGTGTCGATTGACAGTCATTACACTGAACTTAAAAAGGCCCTCAGTGAGGTATCATTTTTCCTACATAAACATCATTCTTAGTCAAAACAAACTTATCGGAAATAAATACAAGCTTGAAACCATTCTTGCTAAGGAGTGAATCTGAAACCAATTTCTTCTGAATATCAGGAACATGCAAGACATTCTTCAATGTAAAATCTTTCTCAGATGTCATCTTCAGAACCACTGTGTCATGTCCAACCACTCTAGAGGCAGAAGAGTTTCCCATTGTCAGATGATCGCCACCATCGACCTTCTGATACGAGGAAAACATCTTGCTATCAGTAAAGATATGACGAGTAGCCCCAGTGTCTACCCATCATTCTCTCGGATTTCCAACCAATTTAGCTCCTGTTACAACTGCTGAGAGGTTCATCTCTGAGATCTCATCAGTTAGCTGCTCATCTTCAGTGACATGGGCCTCATTTTTCTTTTTCTTGCCTTTGTCCTGAGACTTCTTATTTCTGCAGTCCTTTTCCATGTGACCACTTTTTCCACAAGTGTAACACTTCCCCTTGAACTTCTTGTTTGCTTGGGAAGAATCAGCTTCACTATTCTTTCTCTTTTTGATACCCTTTCCACATTCGATGATGTTGGCCTTAGACTTCATAGTCTTATAGCTGGCCGTCTCAGACTTCATGTTGTCCTCTTCGATCCTCAATCGAACTCCAAGGTCTTCAAGACTCATCTGCTTCTTTTTATGTTTCAGATAGTTCATGAAGTCCTTCCATGATGGAGGCAACTTTTCAATGATTATGGCAACTTGAAATGTCTCGCAGAGTTTCATTCCTTCATCCAATATTTCATGAATGATTAACTGAAGTTCACCTGTAGGAAACAGAAATTGGCGACGCTGTACTAGGCTCGCGGCCTAGTCGGGAGTACGGAGCAGCCCACGGGGGAACTAAACCGGAGAAATAACATGGAGTCGCCACCCAGTGTGAACTGGGAAAATGATTTAAGGCCACACTCACCCCTCTCAAGGGAAGACCTCAAACCGTTGGGTTTGGAATGGTCCCTTACTTATGCCACTTGTAATGAATAGAATTGTGCAATAATCTAACCAAGTCTACACAACAATAACCTACATCTAAGTTCGCATACAACCTATATCTAAGTTTGCATATAACCTATATCTAAGTTTGCATGCATAAAAGTAAGTCGAAATAATGGCAAGCACGCAATCTCATGAACATATTGAATTATTAAAGCGAAAAATAAATAACAACCTAAATATAAACATAAATTAAATTCCTAATGCGAAAGAAATAACTAATCATGCTTGGAAATAACCAACTAAATCATGCATAAAAATAAATAACATACTAAATGACTAAATCATGCTTAGAAAAATAAATAACATACTAAACAACTAAATCATGCATAAACATTAGATTGGATGAAACAAAATATGTGTGTCTCTCAAGTGGTACGTGGAGTTGTTTCCCAAGTACAAATCGCATTACCGTCCATTCGGATTCGACTATGGAATTTCTGTCTGGGTTTCCATCCGATATACTGCAAGAGATAACACATATTCCATTCATCCAATAGCCATAGCATACATTAACCAACAATACTCATGCGAAGTAAAATAAGAAGATAAATAAAAAATAAAGGAGAATAAATAAAAATGGTGCCCTCAGGTCTAACCTCTTAAGTCGTCTCTTGGAAGTGCGCTACGCGGTTGTCGAAAGGGTTAATGCTCCGCAACTTTTCTGATTTACTGGTCGTTGTTTTCCTTCGTTGCCTCGCTGTTTTGGCCTGCTGTTTGCTCATTGTTTTTGGCGGTATTTGAGCTATGTTTTAGGGTTGAATTTCGGTGGTAAATGGGCAGATTTTAGGGACTGTTTTTGGTGGTCAAGACAGTGCGGTTTTGGTGGTTTCAGGCATTGTAGTTTCGGTAGTTTCACGGTGCAGTTCAGGGGTGTTTTGGTTGCTGTTTGGCGTGGCTTTAGAGCTGCTAGATGGGTGTTATTTTTGCGTGAATTTGAGGTCTGTGTTGAGGGGTCTGGTGCGTGAAGTTTCGGGCTGTGTTGAGGGGTCTGGTACGTGAAGTTGGGGGCTATGTTGCGGGGTCTGGTACATGAAGTTGGGGGCTGTGTTAAGGGCAGTTTGGCGTGAGTTGAAGGCTGTGTTGAGGACAATTTGTTGCGTGAGTTGAAGGCTATGTTGAGGGCAGTTTAGCGTGAGTTGAAGGCTGTGTTGAGGGCAGTTTGGTGTGTGAGTTGAAGGCTGTGTTGAGGGCAGTTTGGCGTGAAGTTGAGATATGTGGCGTGAAGGTCAGTTTGGCGTTAAGTTTAGGGCTGTGGCGTGAAGGTCAGTTTGGCGTGAAGTTGAGGGCTGGTTCGGTCTTGGTTGATGTTTACGTGAAAGAAGTATGGATCTTGGCTTGTTGTGGTTTACGGTGAAGGAGGCTGCTTTGGTCGGTGTTCTTTGTTGTTTTGTGGCAGTGAGAAGAGGACATGGGTGAAGGCTGCTTAGGGTTTGATTCGGCTGATTGAGTGAAGGCTGGTTATGGGGGCGTGAATTTTATTTTTTGTGTGTTGATGCGTGGGGTGAGCTGGTTAGTGTGATGAGTTTAGGGTTCTGTTTGTAGTGAGGCTGCCGAGTGGGTTGGGAGAGATAGCCGAAAGGAGAGAGAGGAGGGGTGTGAATGAGCTAGGGCCTCTAAGGTTTGGTTTAGGCTTCTTTTATAGGCAAGGGTTGGGGTTTAACTTATGTGAATAGGGAAAAAATATTGTGTAATTATGGGGGGTATTTTAATTACTGTGCTATAAGGAAAAATCTATTTAATTAGGGATGTGATTTGGTTTGATTTGATTTGATCTCTTTTAATTAGGAATATGATTTAATTTGATTTGATTTGATTTTATTAATTTGGGAAGGTGATTTGGTTTGGTGATGTATGGGCTTGGTGTGTGACTTGCGGGGGTTTTGGGCTAAGGATAAGTTTAAAACAGAGGCTTAACGAGAAAACCCGAAGCTAAGCAAACGAATTAAATCCAACAATGTGTCAATTTCTGACTCTTCCCTTCCAACGTCCGTTTCCCGCGACTTCCACAACTTAAAGAGGTAGTGTCTCCATGTGAGACTCATCATCGGGACGTATATGTAAAAATGCAGTGCCTACAGTCGCCCCCACTTTGATGGGACTTGTGTAGTGTGTGACAGTGACAATCCTATCAAAGTTATCCAATGCATTTTTACTTACCTGGCTCGCCAGCTGCCACCTGACTTGTCTGCTGCTTCGAACTGAGTTGATGATGTGGTGATGTATTGCGACCCCTGAGGTTCATCCATGTAAGATGCTGCGATCTCTAGGAATCATTACCGAACTAAACTAATGAGAGGTGGTCCATTTTTAAACTGTGCTCCATTTTTAGAGCGCCATTTTTGGCATGCTAAACCTCATTTTGAGGCATCGCTGATGTGATGGTGGTCCATTTTTGAACTGTGCTCCATTTTTAGAGCGCCATTTTCGGCATGCTAAACCTCATTTTGAAGCATCGCTGATGTGATGGTGGTCCATTTCTGAACCATTACTTGATGAGAGATGGCTCATTTTTGAACCGTTACTTGATGAGAGATGGCTCATTTTTTAATCGTTACTTGATGAGAGGTGGCTCATTTTTGAACCATTACTGGATGAGAGGTGGCTCATTTTTTAACCGTTACTGGATGAGAGTTGGCTCATTTTTTAACCGTTACTTGGTGAGAGGTGGCTCATTTTTGAACTGTTACTTGATGAGAGATGGCTCATTTTTGAACCGTTACTTGATGAGAGGTGGCTCATTTTTTAACTGTTACTGGATGAGAGGTGGCTCATTTTTGAACCGTTACTGGATGAGAGTTGGCTCATTTTTTAACCGTGCTCCATTTTTGGAGTGCCATTTTCGGCATGCTAAACCTCATTTTGAGGCGTCGCTGATGTGATGGTTGTCCATTTTCGAACTGTGCTCCATTTTTGGAGCGCCATTTTTGGCATGCTAAACCTCATTTTGAGGCGTCGCTGATGTGATGGTGGTCCATTTTTGAACTGTGCTCCATTTTTGGAGTGCCATTTTCGGCATGCTAAACCTCATTTTGAGGCGTCGTTGATGTGATGGTTGTCTATTTTCGAACTGTGCTCCATTTTTGGAGCGCCATTTTTGGCATGCTGATGTGATAGTGGTCCATTTCTAAACCGTGCTCCATTTTTGGAGTGCCATTTTCGGCGTCTGATGTGATAGTAGTCCATTTCCGAACCGTGCTCTATTTTCGGAGTGCCATTTTCGGCATCTGATGTGATAGTGGTCCATTTCCGAACCGTGTTCCATTTTCGGAGTGCCATTTTCGGCGTCTGACGTGATAGTGGTCCATTTCTGAACTGTGCTGTATGAGAAAAGGGTGGGTTGGTCGCCCCCAGACTTGATCCATCTTTCTGTTCTTTTCCTGCTTTCATAAATACTACTTCTCACGAGATAATCCTGATAGCTAAACATATTTTCGTCCTCAAATGATGCTTCGTGTCGAAACCAGAGAACATTCAAAGTACTTGATACGCTCAAATCTGCCCGTCTAAATGAGTGATCTGAACTAGACTCCTAGTGTGTGTGTGCCGAGGCTCCTTCGCAGCTTAATCCTTAAGTAAGCCAATTCGATGATTTTGTCTCGGAGAATTGGATCAGTGGGTCTAACCAACAGAGATGTCTCGATCATACTCTGTGATTACTTCCTTGTACTCAACATGATATGGTTTTCTTCTTTTTTTTTTCTTTCGTCTCTTTCTTCCTTCCTTTTCATTTTGAATTTTCTTTTTCTTTTTTTCTTTTTCTTTTTCTCTTTTTTCTCTTTTTTCAACACACCTACCCTTTAAGGTAGCATTTCTCCTCATGGTGGTCCTAGTACTCGCCCATGGGTAGCTTCACGCTTATCGGTTATAGGTGGTCTATTTTTCCTTTTCTTTTCAGAGACTTTTTTTCTTTGTTTCCAAAAATATCACATATCGTAGCATAAGTAAACCAGGATGGACATCTAGGCAAACGGTCATTCACTGATCCACCATCTCTTCAACTAGTCATTTCGCCAACTACTCAGGCTTCTACTGCTAAGATCCTGTAATCAAGTGATCGCGAGTGTAGCAGAGATCAACCACTTAGAATACCAGATGAGAGCACATCTCGCACTTATCGTTTCTAAGGTTTCACCTTTCAGCAAGCAATTTCATCACCGGACATATGCTTCACTATCGAGGACTTCACTCTCTCTTTTTTTCTCTCTCTCTCTTTTTCTTTTTTTTTTCTTTTTCACTCACTCCACTGGAATTCTTTCTTTTCAACTGTTGATAATGTGGGCTTCGCCCCTGGGATTCCTTCCTGAAAATGATACTGGTATGGGCCTCAACCTTGGGACTCATCCCCGAAACTGATACCAATGTGGGCCTCAACCCTAGGACTCATCCTTGAGACTAATACTGATGCGGGCCTCAACCATGTGATTCATTCCTGAAACTGATACTGATTCATTTCTGAAACTGATGTACTGTATTGTTGCTGCTTCTGATTGGCTTGCATTTGTCGCTTTCTTTTTTTTCCTCTTTGAAACCTGTGAACAAAAATGAAACAAAACACAAAAAAGAATGCAAGTACGTTACGTGTATGCATGCATGCATTGATGAATTTCATATTCCGTTGGGTTAGGTCTTCTGCCGATCCTCTTGATGATCGCTCGGTCTTCTCTTCCTTAGGCAAAATATTGCTTCAATCTATCCACGTTGATCGGCTCGGTGGACTCGTTCCCTTCCAAATCTGACAGTCTCACTGCCCCGTTTCCCATTACTTTCTGGACTATGTAGGGTCCTTCCCAGTTGGGTCTGAACTTTCCTCTCGGGTCTGTTGTCGATGGCTTTGACTGCTTAAGTACCAGATCACCCTTTCTGATCTTGGTAGGACGCATCTTCTTATTGAATGCTCGAGCCAACCTCTTCTGGTATAACTACATGTGACATAAGGACTTCATTCTCTTCTCATCGGGCAATGTCCACTGTTCAAACCTCTGTGAGGCCCATTCACGCTCAGGTAATTCTGCTTCTACTAATACCCGCATAGACTGTATCTCGACTTCCACTGGCAGTACCGCTTCCATTCCGTAGACCAAAGAATAAGGCGTGGCTCCTTTTGCTGTTCTCACCGAAGTTCTGTACCCCATAGGGCGTACGGTAGTTTATCAGACCAATCTTTGTAGTTCTCCGTCATTTTGGCTAACATATTCTTTATTGTCTTATTGGCTGCCTCGACAACCCCATTTACCTGCGGCCTGTAAGGTGATGACTTGTGATGTCCTATTTCATACTTCTGTAGCATTGTCTTCGTTTCTCCCTGAAACTGGACTCCATTGTCCATTACCACATGATGCGGCATTCCATATCGACAAATGATATTCTGGGCTATGAACTTTGCCATCTGCTTTGCTGTGACGTTGCGAAATGACTCGGCTTCCACCCATTTCGAAAAGTAGTCTACTGCTACTACTATGAAACGATTTCCATTCGATGCGTTCGGTCGAATTTCTCTGATCATGTCAATTCCCCATGCTGAGAAAGGATACGGCTCTGACAGCCCATGCAACTCTGTGTGCGGCAAATGGTTCAAGTTACCGTACGCTTGACAATCGTGACAATGCTTTACCAGCTTCGCGCAGTCAGCTTCCATGGTCAACCAGTAGAAACCTTGCTTTACTATCTTGCGGGACAAATTCAACCCATTCATGTGCGGTCCACATACTCTGGCATGTACTTCTTCCATTACCTTTTGAGCTTCTTCTTTTCTCAAACACTTCAGCTGAATGTCGTTTGCTTGTCTCTTGTAGAGTTCTCCCTTCAGACTCACATATTAAGAAGCCACTTCTGAATGGCTATCTTGTCTTTTCTGCTTGCTTTTTTCGGGAATTCCCCGTGTTATAAGTATCGCTGAATATCATAGTACCAGGGTTGAATGCTTTTGTCAAATATACTCACCATCGTGCATATTGAAAGGAATGGACTCAGGCGGGTAAGCGAAATGAACGACTTTATTATTATTAAGGAAAATATTCAAACAAGTAGACAAAGTCAATGTCCTTATTATTAATAAATGCTGGATTGCAATCAAATAAATCAGGGAAATAAGCGTCTGCGGTATTTCCTTCTTCCTCAGCCTATGGTTCTTCACTGTTGTTATCCCCTATCCAATGCAAGACGCCTGGTGGTTGAGAGTCTGGAGGATAAAAGTTTCAGGTAGGCCGGATTTGATCATGTAGGTGGGTGGTGGAACAGAGTGGTAGTTAGGTAGAGGGTTTATGTATGTGTTGGGTTGTTCGTTCTCAGGATCGGGTATTTTATGGATGTCAATGAGGTTTTGGATCTCATTCCTAAGACGGGTGCAGTTGTCAGTTTCATGGCCTCTCCTCTGATGGAAGTGACAATATAGGCTTACGTCAAGGTTGGGTGGTATAGGGTCTGGAAGTGGTTTAGGCTCTAAGGGTTCTAGGAGTCCTTGCGTCTTTAGCTTTTCAAACACTTTTGACAAAGGTCTACCAAGATTGGAGAATCGCCTGTTTCTGACGGTAGCGATCTCAGCAGTAGCGGGCTTGGTCTCATAAGGCCCCCCAAAAGTTCTTCTATTCTGGCCATAGAACTTCCTATTCTCAACTTCCTCCTCCTCAATGTCCATAACGGTTTCCCTCAACTTTCGGAAGTCACCAACCATAGAGGTCATCCTCCTCAATTTTCCATAGATAGAGGGCTTGGTGCCCTTGATAATCATTTTAATCTGGTCCTTCTCCGAGGGTCGAGTCTGCATTTTCAAATCTGGCTTCTCCAGCGGTCCACATAATCCTTGAAACTCTCCTCCGGCTTCTGCTTGGTATTCTCCAAGTCACGAAGCGACAAGTCGATCTCCAAATCCTTGACATATTGTTTCAGAAAGGCTTCTGCCAGTTCTCCCCAATCTTCCTTAACCTTCATTTCAAGGCCATGGTACCACACTACGGGTGTTCCCTCAAGCGACATCCCAAACATCTTCTGAACCTGACATCGCGACAGGCCCACGAAACTCATTACAGAAACATATTGTCGGAGATGGACCCTCGGATCCCCGTTCCCATTGAACTTGGCTATGTCAGGCATTTTGAACAGAGCCGGCAGCTGCTCCTCAAAAGTCATCGCCTCATAATCCAATAAATCATCATGCTTACCCTTCAGCTTGTGGGTAACCGATTCCACCTGATCGCGAAGTTTCTGCAATTCGGCCTGAGACCCGGCTATCCTTCTTGTGGCATACTCACCCTGTCATCATCAAAGACGGGGACATCATCATTCAGCCCGCTCAGAGGGCCCTCAGGCCTCTCATTCTCAGAGCCTCCCGCAGTGTGGGGCACAGCCATATTAGTCATAGCAGTGGTCAAAGCTTGCAGTTGCTCGGTAACCTTAGTGATATTAGCTTCCAGTTGATCCATACGAGATCCCTCGTTAACTGATTCGCTCATGTTCGCTAACGGCCTTTTGATGAGTCTTCATTCTTCCCTAACCCAACAGATATCTATGATGTCTTTTAAAGCCCTGAGTCAGCATGTATGCGTACGATGCATGGAATGTGTAAGTCGGCCTATTATCATTTTAAAGCATTCAATCATACTATTGCGAGGTTCAAACTTGTCACAGTTGAAAAGGCCCAACAAGTTTACACTTTTGCGATAACATGGCTAAATAACTTCAAATGATACAGGGCCTAAACATAAAGTGGCCCATCGTCATTTTAGAGGCTTTTGGCCTAATTGTCATAAAGCACGGATTCGTCCCAGTTTAAATGGCCCAACCAACCCATGTCTCATGACAAAAAGTCCAACTAAATCCAAATGACGATGGTCCTAAATGCAAGCATACAGGAATAGTTTCTATTGGTCCTACGACTACAGTTCATATGCGGGTTTATAGACAAAGGCTCCCACTGGCGAAGGATTACCCACAACTAGGTCTCCCCACTCAAGGGTTCGAGCAACCAAGTGAGCGTACCTTTTTTATACGCTAAGGTACGTGCCAACGAGTGATGATACATGACTGACTGTCAAATGGATTTCTTATTGAAGATTCCCCAGAGGGAGGGCGGAGCGAACTCTCTTAAATACCCAAGCCTCTTAGGCTCTTATCGCCTTGGTGACAGGAATAAACAATAGGTCCTCCAAATTAGTCCATCATGGTAAGCTTCGAGTAAATGATTATCTAGGTGTTTTCACAGCTTTTCCTTATAGAAAGGTAGTGAATGAATGAGGACACCAAACCATTACCTAGCTCTAATAGTGCCTTTGATTAAACTCTTTCAACCCACAGTAGACACGGTTAACTAAAACAAAAATCACAAACATTACAAGACATTATTTCGGGGCCGATTCTCTATCCCCAGTGGAGTCGCCAGACTGTAGGACACAGAAATCGGCGACGCTGTTCTAGGCTCGCGGCCTAGTCGAGAGTACGGAGTAGCCCACGGGGGAACTAAACCGGAGAAATAACATGGAGTCGCCACCCAGTGTGAACTGGGAAAATGATTTAAGGCCGCACTCACCCCTTGCAAGGAAAGACCTCAAACCGTAGGGTTCGGAATGGTCCCTTACTTATGCCACTTGTAATGAATGGATTCGTTCAATAATCTAACCAAGTCTACGCAACAATAACCTACATCTAAGTTCGCATACAACATATATCTAAGTTTGCATATAACCTATATCTAAGTTTGCATGCATAAAAGTAAGTCGAAATAACGGCAAGCACGCAATCTCATGAACATATTGAATTATTAAAGCGAAAAATAAATAACAACCTAAACATAAACATAAATTAAATTCCTAATGCGAAAGAAATAACTAATCATGCTTGGAAATAACCAACTAAATCATGCATAAAAATAAATAACATACTAAATGACTAAATCATGCTTAGAAAAATAAATAACATACTAAACAACTAAATCATGCATAAACATTAGATTGGATGAAACAAAATATGTTTGTCTCTCAAGTGGTACGTGGAGTTGTTTCCCAAGTACAAACCACACTACCGTCCATTCGGATTCGGCTACAGAATTTACGTCTGGGTTTCCATCCGATATATCGCAAGAGATAACACATATTCCATTCATCCAATAGCCATAGCATACATTAACCAACAATACTCATGCGAAGTAAAATAAGAAGATAAATAAAAAATAAAGGAGAATAGAATAAATAAAAAGGGTGCCCTCAGGTCTAACCTCTTAAGTCGTCTATTGGAAGTGCCCTATGCGGTTGTCGAAAGGGTTTATGCTCTGCAACTTTTCCGATTTACTTGTCGTTGTTTTCCTTCATTGCCTCGCTGTTTTGGGCTGCTATTTGCTCACTATTTTTTACGGTATTTGGGCTATGTTTCAGGGCAGAATTTCGGTGGTAAATGGGCAGATTTTAGGGACTGTTTTTGGTGGTCGAGACAGTGCGGTTTCGGTGGTTTCAGGCAGTGTAGTTTCGGTAGTTTTAGGGTGCAGTTCAGGGGTGTTTTAGTTGCTGTTTGGCGTGGCTTTAGGGCTGCTGGATGGGTGTTATTTGTGCGTGAATTTGAGGTCTGTGTTGAGGGGTCTGGTGCGTGAAGTTGGGGGCTGTGTTGAGGGGTCTGGTACGTGAAGTTGGGGGCTGTGTTGAGGGCAGTTTGGTGTGAGTTGAAGGCTGTGTTGAGGGCAGTTTGGTGCGTGAGTTGAAGGCTATGTTGAGGGCAGTTTGGCGTGAGTTGAAGGCTGTTTTGAGGGCAGTTTGGTGCGTGAGTTGAAGGCTGTGTTGAGGGCAGTTTGGCGTGAAGTTGAGAGCTGTGGCTTGAAGGTCAGTTTGGCGTGAAGTTGAGGGTTGTGGCGTGAAGGTCAGTTTGGCGTGAAGTTGAGGGCTGGTTCGGTCTTGGTTGATGTTTACGTGAAAGAAGTTGGGATCTTGGCTTGTTGTGGTTTACGGTGAAGGAGGCTGCTTTGGTCGGTGCTCTTTGTTGTTTTGTGGCAGTGAGAAGAGGACGTGGGTGAGGGCTGCTTAGGGTTTGATTCGGCTGATTGAGTGAAGGCTGGTTATGGGGGCGTGAATTTTATTTTGTGTGTGTTGATGCGTCGGGTGAGCTGGTCAATGTGATGAGTTTAGGGTTCTGTTTGTAGTGAGGCTGCCGAGTGGGTTGGGAGAGAGAGCCGAAAGGAGAGAGATGAGGGGTGTGAATGAGCTAGGGCCTCTAAGGTTTGGTTTAGGCTTCTTTTATAGGCAAGGGTTGGGGTTTACCTTATTTGAATAGGGAAAGAATATTGTGTAATTATGGGGGGATATTTTAATTACTGTGCTATAAGGAAAATTCTATTTAATTAGGGATGTGATTTGGTTTGATTTGATTTGATCTCTTTTAATTAGGAATATTATTTAATTTGATTTGATTTGATTTTATTAATTTGGGAAGGTGATTTGGTTTGGTGATGTATGGGCTTGGTGTGTGACTTACGGGGGTTTTGGGCTAAGGATAAGTTTAAAACAGAGGCTTAACGAGCAAACCCGAAGCTAAGCAAACGAATTAAATCCAATAAGGTGTCAATTTCTGACTCTTCCATTCCGACGTCCGTTTCCCGCGACTTCCACAACTTAAAGAGGTAGTGTCTCCATGTGAGACTCATCATCGAGACTTATATGCAAAAATACAGTGCCTACATCACCCAACTGAGACATTATCGTTCTTGAATCTACCATTTTGTAGTCCAGGAACCTACCCATGATAAATTTCTTTTGCCCGGCATCATCGATTTTTTATTTCTTCTCGGGAGATTTCCATAGAATCTTCGCAAAAGTCATGTCTTGGTACACAATGTACATGGTATTTTCAAGTCCTCCCATGAGGTAATTCTTGCACAAAAAGTCATCTAACGACCATGTCTCTTCTTGCAGTTGTTTGGCTGTTTTCGTTTCTCCCGCCACAGGACCCGGAGGATTTTTGAGGTACTTAGCCAACTGCAGCGTTGTCAGATAGAACAACATTTTGCTCTTCCATTGTTTAAAGTTTGCTCCACCAAAATTTTTTGGTTTTTCTCCATGAGCGACCAATACTGTGATATTTCTGCTAGCCATGTGTAACTAGAAAAACCAACAGTAATCAATAAGTCTACGAAAGACAAATTGCACAACGATCAAATGAATGATCTTGTTTAAATGATATACTATGAATTCACTCGTTGTTATATTGGACAGTAGTACCAAATAACACAAGTCCTTGAATTTACGACTAAGGTTTCTTATGATAAGTGAATAAAAGAATATTCCCAGAGTATGAGGAGGGTCCGGAGTAACCACTTAAATCTCTGCCCACTTAGGCTCTTATTGCATTGTTGACAGAATATCGTTTAACCACTTTCTCAATAGAATATCTTAGGCATTCAAACTTAAAATTACAATTCAATTCACAATACAATATTAGATATGTGTAGATTTGTATGTGTATATGTGTATAAATCAATCAAGCATGGACGAAATTACTTGTGTAAGATTACACTTTTAATTCTCAACCAAGTATGCAACACACAATTAAATTCAACTTTATCACTATATGTATGCTTGTGATAATTGAACACCCTAATATTAACTTAAATCTATACTACCAAGTTTATCATAATACAGTATATGATTTTACTAAGTTAACATTATGATAACATAAATTAATCTAAGTCTAATTTAATCTAAAATTAATTCCAGGATTAATTTCATTAGTGTCACGTTTGTTGCTTCGTTCGAACAAAACTTTCCAGTGAGTTCACGTTCGTGTAGCGTTCGTAAACACGTTCGAACAAAGTATTCCAGAGAGTTCACGTTCGTGTTGCGTTCGTAAACACGTTCGAACAAAGTATTCCAGAGAGTTCACGTTCGTGTTGCGTTTGAAGGCGCGTTCGAAGGTTCTTTGGTAGAAGACCGGCGTTTGATAAGCATTCGAACGAGACTACAAAAAATGAAATTTTTGGCTACACGTTCGTCGGGCGTTCGAACGCTCATGCGTATTTTTCATGCACATAATACATTTTCCAGAAAAATGGCTATTAACACATGCGAATTTTTCATCTAACAACACTTAAAGTTTAATAAGTTCTTAAGATTGTTGTCAAATAAGTGTCATTAAACGAATTTAACATGCTAATCTTAATCATTCCAAAACTAGAACACAACAGTGGAATCATGCCAAATCAAACATAAACCATAAACATAGAAAAAGTAAGAAAAACCTGGAAAATGTAGAAGATGATCAAAACTTGAAATCCAAGTCGAGTTGCATCTGCCCTTAAGAACTTATTACCCCAGTCTCGGTGCTCAACGGATGGTTTTGTGGCTAACGTTCTCCCACGATTACTTGGATGCTTCTTGTAGAAAGGGCACTCATTTCAGAAGATCTTGAACAAAGACAAATGGTGGAAACTCTCTTTTTGTTAAAAGACTCTATAAGACAATGTATGAAACTTGTAATTTTCTGGGTGATTTAGAATGAACATAAAGCTCATTTATATAGGCATGGAAGGGTGCCTTTGAGGGCACCTTTGGTTTGAATTATAACCCTCCTAAGGATTATACCTCTTTCTTGTACCTTTTGGAGCCTAGAGGTGTGTTCTTCCACTTTTAGAGAACATGTCCCTACATATTTGTGCCTTTCCCATAAGGCACTACTCAAGGGACATGACCCTCATTCATCCATACTATATATTTAGAGAATTTACAACAGTTGATGCATATGAGATTTTGGCTATACTTTTGCCTCCATATTCAGTCGAGGATAAGCTGGTTTGGCACTATGATTTGCGTGGGAGGTTCTCAATCAAGAGCTGTTACTAAGTTGAATGTTGATGCAGTAACCAGAGCCGAGAGGGGGTATGCTGGGTTCGGAGTTATAACTCATAACAGCAAGGGTGAGGTCATGGCGGCTGAAGTTATGTCCACTAGATTCTGTGGAGATGTGGAGGTTGCCGAAGCTGAAGCAATGCGATTTGGTATCCAAATAGCGAAGGATTCTGGACTAGACCCCTTGATTGTGGAATTGGATGTTAAGAATGTGGTTCATTTTGTGGAAAATAAAATTTCTAGCGAGAAAGAGATTAGATCGATCATTTGGGATATTCAAGTAATTGCTAAGAAGATGAAAGATGTTAGCTTTAGTTTTGCTCATAGATCTTGTAATATCAAAGCTCACAATTTAGCTAAGTATGTTATTTGTACTCAAAATAATGCTATTTGGCTAAAAGTTATTTCAGATGACTTACTCTTTTTCTGCGTTTAATGATCATTGCCTTTTCAAAAGAAAAAACTTTTTCATTAAATAACAATACCAATATTTTTAGAATTGGACCATTGATTCAAAAGGTTTAATGGGTCAGTGGTTCGATCGGTTAAATCGTTCTGAAAAAACTGATAGAACTGGCCTACATCATAAATAGTTTTATTTAATTAAAAATTAGGAAAAATATTAAATTTAGTTTTTGGTTTTAAAAATTAAAAAAAAAAAATTGAACATGCCATGTCCAGTCCACCGATTTTTACTGGATTTAATTGATTTTTTTGCTACTCAATTTTTATCGATTAATCCGACCAGACTCATGATCGGTTCCTAGTTCGACCGATTTGACCGACCGATCCAGTTCGATTTTCAAAACAATGAATAATAAATCATAAATGTAACGTTAGACCACTATACTCTTGGCCCAGTGATAAACTCATGCTTTTCCAAATGAGTTCAAGTCATTACTTTGCATGGGGACTTGATTCTTGATGAGTGGTAAATGTATCACTATTTCCCACTCATTTGACCTAATATTTTTTTTATAATTTCTTGAGTTTTGTGAATATTTTGATGTGTTTTGTGTTATTTTGTAGATAAATAAAGTTTCAGGACTCTCTAGAATCAAATCGGGGCCAAAACAGTGAAAAACAGACAAAAATGGCAAAATTGTCATTTGGGCGTCGCGACCGCTAACATGCGCCGAATCATGCTAAAATGCGCCGGGACACGTGTCAACATCTGAGAAGTCTGCTAACATGCACCTTTGCTAACATGTGTTTGTCACGTGTCAACATCAGAGCAGATCCGGTAATGTGCGCCGTGCCACGTGTCATCATCACATGCTGCCGACAATCGCTATCGCCACGTGTCGTCTACGTGTCATCCACGTGTCAGCCACATGGCGTTCACATCAGGCACATGCCGAGTCAGCTTGCCACGTGTCAGCCACGTCATCATCAGCCAATCATCTTATGCCACGTGTCACCATCACATGATGCTGCCACGTCATCACCACATCAGCGCCACGTCAGCATAATTATTGAAATAATCATTTAGCCTGCCATGTGTCACCATCTCCGTAACTCGCATGCCACGCGTCCTTCATCAACGGTGCTTCGCGACGCGCGAGCCATTTTTTGCTTATAAATAGAAGGCCGAATTTCAGATTTGATTTCATGCTTTATCTATGTAATTCCTTAAGAATACTCAGAAGATTGTATCTTGTTTGTTTATTTACAGCTTTCAGTAATTAATTTCCGCATTTTCACTTTCTTTTCTTTACTTTTCAAGTCTTTACTTTCTGTAATTTACTTTTACGCACAATATTTTCCTTTCTTTACTTTTCAGTTTTTACTTTTCAGAAATGAGGAGGTAACTCCCCCTGCTGGGGTAAAAGGTAAAGCTTTTATTACTAATATTTAGATTAATCTCCCTTAATTATAATATATAAACTATTTAAAACCTAACTTAATGGGGATACCGCCTTATGGTCGGTTGGACTTAATTTATAAATTGATTTTAACCTGACTAAGCTTGGATACCACCTATATGGTAGGTTGGTAATTAATTATAAATTTGACTTAATTAGGTTACCGCCTATATGGCAGGTTGGTAATATCACGCAAAGTTAATATATTATATTAAGGGAGATATCTAAAATAGTAGTGATAAAAGTGAATCCTTTTATTCCAGCATTTTCTTTTATTGTACTTTTACCTTTTTAATTTCCAACATTTACTTTTCAGCATTTACTTTCAGCATTTGCTTTCCAGCAATTTACTTTATGTCTTTTATTTTAATTAAGCTTTTACTAGCCTTAGTTATGTGTCGTAACTAAGTCAGTTATCTGGGGTTGTGATGAATTCCAATATCACCGGTTTATAATGGGTTACTTTATAATTTGGATAATATAAAAGTTTACTTATTAAGTCTTAAGCTTAATGCTTATTGTTAACTGGCCATTAATAAGATTGATTTGGTAAACTTAAAATAAACTTGACAAATGAATTTTAGGTTTCAGCTTTAAACTTAATAGCCCACGATATTCTTTTAGGATAGATAATTCTTTAATAGATTTTCTTACAGGATAGACATATACCTGTCGGGTGAGGGTAGCCATAATTGGAACTTAATCTTAATAAATTCAGGTAACTTGGTTGACATAGACATATGGTTTAATTGAGTTACACTGGGTATTTGCATCTGACCATCGATAGAGACTTTTGCAGAATTTCGTGTTCCAGGTTAGTAAACTAATATACTACACAAATGTAAAATAATCACTTCATCTTTTAAAAGATATTGGAATAATTCACAACCCTGGATAATTTATTAATATTGAATTTTCCTCAATCTACTTTCGCGTTATTTCTTTTACTTATTTTAATTTTAAAGTCATCACCCAATCAAACAATCAATCCATTAGATACTTGTAAAAATTTGGCTTCATAAATTAATAGCTTAGGTTTTTAAGTCCTCGTGGGATCGATACTTTTTATACTACTTGAACGATACGTGCGCTTGCGCTATACCATGTGATTACGCACCGGTCAATTCTCCTAATTTTGGGAGTAAATTTCTCCTCATATTTGAATGGTAGTAAATATCTAATCTTTAGGTAAACGTAGAATTTTGAGCGTACTGTAAAATATTTGTATTCGATTTCTCAATAAATTTCAGATTATATATCTAAAACTTGTATAGTAATAAAAAAAAAATTTGATGTTAGTATATTATTTATTTATTTTATAACTTTGTTAAAAAATAATTTGTATCAGCCAATAGGTGATTAGTATCAATAGGAGCATAGCTTGAAGCGTGTGAAAACATGCTTTCATCACTTTTTAGACATTATCATTAGTAGGGGTGGGCGCGGTTCGGTTTGATTCGATTTTTGCTAAAAATCGAACCAAACCATATTTTACGGTCCGGTGTTTTTACCTCTCAAACCAAACCATTAAATAACGATTTGGTTCGGATTGAAAATCTTTTAAACCAGCGGTTTACGGATTGGTTCGGTTCGATTTACGGATTATTCTACTTTAAAAAAAAATCCATCCACTTAAGTGAAGACAAAAAAAAAAACTAGTATAGCGAACAAATAGTATGAAGTGCTACGATGTAAGTTGTGACTCAAGAGAACACATGCACTCAATAGAAGATTGAAAAATGAGGCACAATTAATTCTTGTATTTTTTAAAAATTACCTCGAATAATGATGCTAACATCATTCTAATTAAGAGACAAATTCAACAGCTTACTTTCAAGAATAAACCATAAAACAAAAAATTTAAGAATAAAATTATTAACAAATAAATTTAAGAATAAAAGTATTAACAAAAAAATATATTAACAAAAAAAATTAAGAATAAAAGTATTAACATACTAATAAAAAAAAAAACTTAAAGTAAAATTAAAAGAAAAATGTAAATCTTTTTATAAAAATATATAATTTTTTAACTATAACGGTTCTGTTTGGTTTAACAGGTGCGGTTTGATTTAGCATCTGAAACGAACCGTAAATTGTTTGGGGTGGGCCAATCCGAACCGCAAACCGAACCGTTAGAAAAAAAAACCGTAAATTCAGTCTGATTTGATTCAGTTTGCGGTTTAGTTCGATTCGGTCAGTTTTTTTATCCACTCCTAATCATTAGGTTTATCGACTTTTTCAATTTAATGATAGTGAGTAATGACCACCGCGGGTGATGGTGACTCATTCACAATGGACTCATCGCATTAAAAATGGAGACGAGATAAGATAGATTTGTTAATTCTAGATTTATGTTGTTTATATAATTATGATAAAAAATTATTAAAAAATTATTTTTTAGATTAAAAATCATCAGGTACCTTTTTGCATTTTGTCCTATCTTACATTGCCCGGCTAATTTAGTCTTCTTTCCTTAAAAATTTTCAAATTTTTTTTTCCAAGTTCTTATCATTTTTAAATCAAGAAAAAAAAGGGTTACAAATCCTATCTAGAATAGGATAGAAAAATTAACATCCCTTTGCCACGGTACAGAGGGGTCCGCTCCGCCAGTGCCCACACCACACCCGTCAATGTCCTTAGACCCATCACAAGCATTAAATTGAAATTCGTACAACTGATTTTCCATCAAGACTAGCCCATAATTAATAGTTTCTAATCTGTTAACTATCACAATTAAAACTCATTAATGTCTATGTTGACAAGTTCCTAATAATACAGATATACAAAGATCTAAAACTAATCATATCGAAGAAGTATTAAACATTCCAAATATGACGTTCCAAGGCATAAATATGATTATACAGTAATTAAATATATTGCAGAGTTTACAATTACTCTTTTCTTTTCTTTTCTTTTTTAATACCAGACCCAGTGCAGGGTTTTTTACATAAGCGAGTAAAAGAGAACTTCCATTTCCAATAGTAAAAGTAAAATATAGGAGAAAGAAGAATACAGAGGATCCGTAGCATCACCAAATTATTTTACCCATTTAGATTAAAATTTCAGGCAACGTCTTTAAGTTTGACCGGATACTTGTCAATGGAGTCAATCCAAGCGTTGCCTCGCCAGTCACCAACAGGAATGTCCCTGAGCGCTCTCCAGACAGCACTATTACACTTGAAACCCGACCCAAATGCTATCTGCCAAACCCGGTCTCCTCTGGTGACCCGACCCTTTCCTTCTGTATAAGCCAACTCATACCACAGTGAGCTACTAGAAGTGTTACCAAATCTATGTAGAGTCATTCTTGATGGTTCCATGTGCCAATCACGGAGTTGCAAATTCTTCTGTATCTCATCCAAAACCGCCCTCCCACCTGAATGTATGCAAAAATGCTCAAAAGCGAGCTTAAAATCTGGTATGTAAGGCTTAACCTTAGCTTTGAGCATCTTCCTACGAACGAGGGTGACAAAGAACCTGAATTGCTCTATCCATGGCAAAACAAGAGGACCCAAAGTGGTGATGTTTGTTTTTAATGCATCTCCAGCTACAGCCATCAAATCTCTGGAGAGTGAAACCCCAACTATTCCTTCATCATCCTCTCCTTGGCGGACACAGTTGAAGTGCTTATCATCTGCTCCTTTGTGAGTCCGAACTAAATGAACAAGCTCGTATTTGGAGCGGGACCGGTCTTGAGCCTTATTTGACAAAAGCACAGCAGCAGCACCCATGCGGAATAGACAGTTGCATAGCAACATTGACCGATCATTACCAGAATACCAATTCTGAGTGATGTTTTCAGTACTTACCACGACTGCATATGTGTTAGGATTTGCCTTAAGGAGATTCTTAGCAAGCTCAATTGATATTAGGCCCGCACTGCAACCCATGCCACCAAGATTATATGTCTTGATGTTGTCTCTGAGCTTGTAATGGTTCACTATCATTGAGGAGAGAGATGGGACTGGATTGAATAAGCTGCAGTTGACGATAAGTATTCCAATTTCACTAGGTTTTACGCCAGTTTTTTCAAAAAGCGAATCGAGTGCACCGAACATGACATCTTCAGCTTCGACTCTGGCTTCTTTAATGCAAATATTTGGTGGTGTAGAAGTTATTCCTTTTGATAAATATGTTTCATCACCAACGCTTGCCCGGCTCGCTATACGTTTCTGGAACTGAAGCGACTCTTCTTGGAAGAAGCGGCTTTCTTCGCTCATTTTCAAGAATGCTTCCATAGACATTTTACGTTCATCAGCAGGTTTGTAACACGAGAAATCAACGAGATAAACCGGCCTGGACCGCCTGGACCAGTAGAGGCCGAAGAGGAAAAATAGCATAGTTGAAATGGATAGTTGAGTGGCTGCATCAATGGTGTTGAGCTTTTCTTTTGAAAATAACTCAGGAATACGGTCCAATTTTAGACCGGCGAGTTGTACTAGAGTAGCTATGGATAAAGGTACTATAAGAACAAACATGATAATAGTTGCAAAATTGCATGAGTACCCATATCCTAACTTCACGTACTTGAGCTTCACAGATTGTAGAAAATCTGGCAAGCGTTGTCGAATCTTGATGACGGCGGAGGAGTCCTCTTTAAAGGCCATCTCTGCCGTTAATCTTTCCTTATCAATCTCTAATCTATCCATGTTTTTTTTTTCTGTAATTCACTTCTCTCACTATTTTTGGGAAACTTATGAACAAGAGATCACTATAAAGGAGTTGAATCAAATTGTACCCTCAAAGAAAAACAATTTGTGAATATGAAAATAAACCATACACGACTTGGTATGGTTTGTTAGGTGAAGAAGAGATGAAGCTGAAGGTAACTTTAAACGTGTAGAATAAGGAGAAAGTAGACCAGTAACGTTATTATAGTAGCTGCAAGAAAGCTGGACTGGTGATCTTGAATTAAATGTGGGTAGTTAGTTCTAAGAAAGGATTTGATAGCTCAACCACCAGCGGAATTGTGTTACGTGTAGACAAGTTAAAACTATATATTAATTAAAACCATTCTTCGTATCCAAAAATTTCAAATCTGGTTAAGGAAAATGTGGTTATAGTAGTTAAGTAAATGAAGGTCCGGCTACTGACCAATTGCCCATGTCAAATTTCAAGGTGGCTTTCAAGCAAGCTCATGAGTATTCGAGGTCTTTCCTTATTCCATTATTGCCTAAATCTTTGGCTTATTGTCCCATGTGACATGAAAATTGTTAAAGATCCAAGATTCACATAGTCGGGTTCCACGTACCTTATTTATTTTATTTTCCATGTGCAATTTTTTTTTTTGCCTTCTATAAAATATTTCGTTTCACCCATAAATTGGAAAATGATGAAAGATTTGAAGGGACGGTGGAGTGTAGGTGACTAGCTAATCGCAATCACGGACAATTAATGAAGTTCAAAGCAGGTAGTCGCTAACCTGTCCGAAATCCGCATTCAAAACAGACAATTTTGGTCACTACTGTTTCGCCACGTGTGGGGTTAAATAAATGAACAGTAGGAATCTAAAAGCAGCATTTCTGTCAAAGGAAAAAAGGGCAATAACCTTTTCTCTCTTACCATCATAAGATCAAAAAGGGCACCCACGTCATCATCTCCGTGGTTGCGTCTTTCCATTTATTTCCCCCACAAAATATATAATTATTATCATATAGTATCATAAGCAAGCAATGTCATAATAATTATAAATTAAACACAATTATCAACTATACAACTACTAACACAACACACAACTACTAAAAACACAACTAACATCCCCCCTCAAACTCAAGATGGTTTAGACGAAACCAAATTGAGTTTGGAAACAAGTGTAGTGTAACATCCCGGAAGAAAGGATTTGGTGAAGACATCAGCTAGCTGATCAGTGAATTTGAGATACTTCAAGGAAATAATGCCACAAGAAACGTGTTGGCGAATGAAATGACAATCGATCTCAATATGTTTGGTGCGCTCATGAAAAACATCATTATGTGCTATTTCAATAGCACTTTTGTTGTCGTAGTAAAGAGTGAGAGATGATGGTTGATGGACTCTCATATCCTCTAGAAGCCAACGTAACCATAAAAATCCAGTTGAAGTAGCAGCAACAACTCTATATTCAGTCTCAGTACTCGAGCGAGAAACCAATGTTTGTTTCTTGCTGCGCCAAGAAATAAGTGAGTCACCAAGAAAAATACAGTAACTCGTAGTTGATCGACGATCAGTAGGGTCTCATGCCCAGTCATAATCAGAATAGGCTCGAAGAACCAATGATGAAGTAGCAGAAAAATGGAGACCAGTAAAGAGAGTTCTTTTAACATAACGAAGAATGCGAAGCACTGCAGCATAATGAGTAGAACAGGGAGCGGTCATGAACTGACTGACAATGTGAACTGCATAAAAAATATCTGGTCGAGTGACTGTAAGATAAATGAGGCTTCCAACCAATTGTCTGTAGAGAGTAGGATCATCAAGAAGAGTGTTATCTTCGTCTATAGGTGTAAGACGAATATTATACTCAATTGGAGTTAGAACCGTCTTGCTATCTGTAAGGCCAGATCGAGAAATAAGATCAGAGGCATACTTGGGTTGCGAGAGATGATAACCATCATCAGAACAAACAACCTCAATGCCTAAAAAATAACTCAAATGATCAAGATCTTTCATTTCAAATTGTTGACTAAGAGCCTGTTTGAGATCTGTCATGCCTGAAATATCATCTCCAGTAATAATCATATCATCAACATAAAGAAGTAATATCACAATACCCTTTTCAGATTTTCGAAGAAATAAGGCCGAATCAGTTGGACTGGAGGTGAACCCAATCTGACTGACAACGGTACTGAATTTGGCAAACCATGCACGGGGAGCTTGCTTCAAACTATATAAGGCACGTCGCAGGCGACATACTGTATTTGGTGGATGATCAAGACCTGGAGGAGGCTTCATATAAACTTCTTTAGTGAGATCACCATTGAGAAAAACATTCTTGACATCCATCTGAAACAGACTCCATTACCGAGCAGCAGCAATAGCAAGCAGACTGCGAACTAAGGTAAGGCGAGCAACATGAGCAAAAGTCTCCTCATAATCAATCTCATACTCTTGAGCAAATCTTTTAGCAACAAGTCGTGCTTTATAACGCTCAATAAATCCATCTGAATGTGTTTTGATTTTGTAAACCCATTTTCATCCCACTGGATTTTTGCCAGAAGGAAGATCAACCAAGTCTCAAGTACCAGACTTTATCAATGCCTGTAATTCATCTTCCATAGCTTGCTGCCAATAAGGATTAGAAGAAGCCTCCCTATAGGACTGAGGTTCATGCAAAGAAATAATAGCAGAGAAACAATGATAATCTCGAAGGTAAGGGGGAGGATTTCTTACTCGGGTAGGATAGGGTGGAGATGAGTCACCAATGGTCTCTGGTGCAGTATCTGCAGGAGAGACATCATCAGAAACAGGCGGTGATGGAGGTTGAGCATCTGTATGTTCACCATGAGTACCTGCATCAGGTGGAAACAACTCTATAGATGGATTAGTGAAAAATGGAGGAGGATCTGATGGTGACACTGTGAACTTAGAAAGAGAGGAGAACTTAACGTGTTCCTAGAAAATAACATGACGAGAGATGCGAAGTTTCTTTGACATGGGATCCCAACAACGATACCCTTTGTGTTGAATACAATATCCTAAGAAACAACAAAGTCTAGCACGGGGTTCTAACTTGTGATGCTCTGTGGGAGGAAGAAGAATAAAATAAACACTCCCAAAAACCTTGAGAAGATCATAATGAGGGGAAACACCATAAAGGCACTCATAAGGAGACAAATTGTGTTTGGTGACTGAAAAAGGATACGATTAATAACATAAACAGCCATAAGGGTAGCTTCACCCCAAAAGCGTTCAGGACAAGAGGATGAAATGAGCATAGATCGAGTGGAATCTAAAATATGACGATAGGTATATGGGCAGGATAGTTGTGAAATGGTTCCTTGGGCTTTTAAAAATTATTGAATTTTTGAGTCAAGATATTCATTGGCATTGTCGATCCTCAAAATTTTGATAGTTTTAGAAAATTATGTTTTGATCATGTTTGCAAAGTCAATATAAATTTGAGGTAGTTCAGAACGCTGTTTCATAAGAAAGATCTATGTAAATCGAGAATAATCATCAATAAACAAGACAAAATACTTATATCCTCCCATAGTGGCTGTAGGTGAAGGTCCTCATACATCAGAGTGGACCAAATCAAATGGGGCAACAAAATTATGTTGAAAGGATAAAGCTGGTTGTTTTCCAAGTTGACAAGAGACACAATGGAAAGACTGATCTTTAACAGACCTAGTGAACCATTAAAAACTAAAGGATGAAGTTTATTTATCGAGGCATGACCAAGACACATATGCCATAAGTGAAGAGAAGATGGAGTAGATACATCACATAGTTGGGAAAAATGATTTGAAGGAAGATGCAGATAGGTGAGTTCAAACAGACGTCTAATTCTACGGCCTGTCGCAAGAATTTGTCCCGTCTGCGGATCCTGCACATGACAACCATTAGTGGAGAATATCAATTCTAATCCAAGTTCACATAGTTAACCAACATAAATAAGGTTGAATGTAAATTTGGGAATAAGAAATGTATTTGGTAATGTGAGTGTAAATGTTGATATGTGGCCAGACTGACTTACAAGCATTTGTGAGCCACCTGCAGTGAAAATTGGAGAAATATTTGTGGTATGAGAGGTGGAAGAAAATAACGGGGATTGAGAAGTCATATGATTGCAACAACCAGAGTCAAAATACCAAGGAGAATTACCTGAATTGACAGATAAGGCAGTAGAAGTACTGAGATGGGTGAAAAGTATTTTTCTAAGGAGTGTTTCTAAGTTACCAGTGGATGTAGGAGAGACATTGACCTCAGAGGTAGCAGCAACAATTGAAATTGTTATCTTGGAGGGCTGACCAGGTCTTGGGGGACGAGTGGGTCACTACTCAATGGAATGGCCAGACAGCTTGCAGTAGCGACAATCCACCTTCGTGGAACAGTGAGAGGCATTATGGCCTCTTTTCTTGCATTTATGACATTCGGTAAGACTATATTCAATCAGAGTATGACCAGATTTGTTGCAGGTACGACAAAATTTACCTCCACCTTTTGAGAAATGTTTACCCGCGGCGACAAGAACAACATCATCATGAGATGGCTTAAGTAAGCCGAGACGAGTTTCATCAGACAATAATCGAGAGACAGCAGCTTTTAATGTAAGCAGAGGAGATTGATGTAACAATGAAGCTCGATAAGATTCAAAATCATCAGTAAGGGCCATAATGAATTGAATTAGCCGCATATGGTCACGGTGTGCCGTATAATTAGTTGAATCAACGGTGCAACTCATTGATGGTTCTGACAGAGCAAGTTGGTCCCAAATATTGTCCATTTGTGCAAGAAAATCAGTAATAGACTGACCTTTCTCGTGTTTCAAATTATGCAACTTTTCCCATAATTGATACTGACTAGAGAGATCAGAAGAGGTGTATCTTAATGCAAGCAGATCCCAAACTTCTTTGGCAGTTTCATAGTGGCCAAATTGATGATGAATTTTTGGAACCGAAGTATTCCGGAAACATGTCAGAGTTTGGTGATTCTTATTGTCCCAATCCTCGAGACGATCAGCGAGATGTCCTTCAGTTTCACCAGTAAGCTGAGTGGGGGACTTAACATCTCCAATAACATAGCACCATAGTTTCTGACCCTTGAGAAAACTACGCATTACCTGAACCCAGAAACGGTAGTTTGAACCTGTGAGGATGGTAAGAATGGGTTGCATAGCATATAACTTTTCCATTTGTCAAATAATATAAGATCAGGATTTTTTTTTTACGATTCTGAGGTTACCGTTGCGTCCGGAATGGTCGAAAATGATGGAAATGATACTTTGTTGGTCAAAATCCGATATAGGGACCAAAATATAGAGTTTCAGAAGATATAGGGGTCAAAAAGAAATTTCTAAACAATTTAGGGACCATAATGTAATTTCTAGCAAGTATAGGGGCCAAATTACAATTTAGAAAAATTTTAGGGACCAAAATATAATTTCAAGAAAGTATATAGGTCAAATTGCAATTTACGAAAAGATAAGGGACCGAAATATAAATTCCAGAAAGTGTAGGGGTCTTTCTATAATTTACCAGATTATGCTGACGTGGCTGACATGTGGCACTGACGTGTTGATGACGTGGCGCTGACTGTGCACTGACTGTATGCTGACTATGCGATGACATTGCGA
This sequence comes from Zanthoxylum bungeanum, assembly GCA_019454045.1. NCBI lineage: Eukaryota > Viridiplantae > Streptophyta > Magnoliopsida > Sapindales > Rutaceae > Zanthoxylum > Zanthoxylum bungeanum. The sequence continues at coordinate 173,870 of SKCR01005062.1, forward strand.
TGATTGTGTGCTGACGTGTCGCTGACTATGCGTTAACGTGGTACTGATTGTGCGCTGACGTGGTACTGACTGTGTGCTGACGTGGCGATGATGTGGCCGTCTTCAACCTCCAGGGGGCGCGTGAGATGACTCTTCCCCGACGAGTGTAGGTGCGTGACGCCTCCCTGGACCTCCGTTTGATCACCGAAAAATACCATCGTGCTTGTCTCGACGTGAACAAGCTGGTGGTATGCTCAAAATTGATTTTTAACAACTTTCCCGAAACCCAAATTTTCGGAACCAAGTTCCGTTTGATGTGTTCTTCACCTCTGGAAAGAACCTAAGCTCCTGATACCATGTGAGAATTTGTGAAGAAAATATGTATTAACATTTACTTGATTAGAACTTACAAATGAGAGGCCTTTATATAGGCATTTATACAACTAACATAATAAATATACAACTATTATATTAAACACAACTACCAACTATACAACTACTAACACAACACACAACTAACAAATATAATAGGCTTATTTTTTCTAATTTCGTTTTAACATTAACATTTATCAACCAATACTCATTGTTATTGGATCTAGCTTAATTGTAATTGGGAAAAACTTGTAATAAATGAATGGTATCGAAACATGTCTAAGCAATTAGAAATCATGAAGCATCATGTGGTTGGGGAGAACCTAAAAACGTTTGAAATGAAGATTCTTAAGGGAATTTCGTCTAATAAGGATTTTATAATCTTCATTATCCCACAAAATATCTCTTTATATCATAAGAAATTAGAAACTGCTATGTCACGTGAGCTTTCAAAGACAATAACATGGTTGTCAATCAAGTTATGCCAGCAGTACAAGTAGTGAAAACGCTGATTGGTTTATTTTCGAATAACGATCCTAATGGTTTTTAATATTTCCTAAAAAAAATACCACATCCGCCATCTATGGCCTTCAAGACATAAATACATCAGTTGGAATGTCGTTCTTCGTACAACATCATTCCTATCAGCGCGTTCCACGTGTAAAGGCAGTAACAATCATATAATAAATCATGAATCATCATTACCACGCGTCGCCCAAAGCAAATGCAAGGTAATCAATCATCAAAATGTCACTTGTCCATAAAGATATTAGAACACTCTAATGGGCACTCATATATAAAGGTTAGGTAAACTTGGAGAAGGGTAAATAAGCTTCATTTTGATATTCATCTTCTCATTATTTTAAGGTTTCTTTGAAATCTATTTCTCCTCATTCGAGCTCCATATCTAACTTGATTATCGAAGTGTCGTCATTGGTACCCCGGGTTTCGACTCTTAATAATTTCTTCTCTTTTACAGATTACTAATACGAGATCTTCAACCCCATATCTTCCATAACCTAAATGGATTCCATACTATTCCTCATCAGTCGAAAAATGTATCTTCTAAAATATTTTGGTTAGTTTTCATCTGATAAAAATTTGACAGATTTCTCCTTTCAAAAAAAATAGAAGTTGGTTTTGTCTACTGTATGGCCCTATTTGACATAAAAAGCCCAAACATTCTCCATTAAAAAACCTATTTCCACCCTCAAAAAGCCAACCTTTCACCAAAACTATGGTAACAAATAGCCTTAACAAGCCCAATAACCAACAAGAAGAGAATATTGAAGGGTTCGGGGAGGACCCTCAAGCTTCGAGAACTAGAGTTGGGAAAGCTAGTGTCACAACGAAAGCGCTTCCTCGATCTAAGGAGAAGTGCATTGTTAGGAAAGACATTGGGGGTATACTCACTAAAACCATACAATCTTTCTTCCAAAGCCAAGCTCAACCCGAGGCAGGTTTAAGTTGTCCTCAAACTCATATGGCTGCGAGCCAAACTCTACGTCCAGCCTCCAGTAGAGCTCCCGTTGAGAGATCCAAAGCGGAAGCTCTTTAAGTATGAGAAGTTAGATCCATAGCAATGAGCCAAGAAGGAATATAAGAATGAGAAAAAGCTATCTTATGTAGACCTTCGCGAAAAACTCAACACCAAGCATTTGAAAGAGGAGGAAGAAAATGCATATAATAAAATGCAAGTGGATGAGGGAGTACAAGAAGATGGAGCCATCGATAAGATTAAGGATCTCAGGAATATAATGGAAAAAGTTAAGAAGTGGAAGACATATGAATGAGAGAGAGAGTTCATTGATAGTTACGTGAGAAGATTCTACGAGGAAGTAAACCTCAACTACCAGACAGTGGACAGCAATATGGTGAACCTAATGCCTATCATATTTTAAGAAGATGATGAGGAAGAGGTGGTGAACCTACACGTTGACGCTTTAGTAGTACAACTAAATGTGGCAACCCATAACATGAAGAGAGTTATGATCGATATGTTGGAATTTTCTAAGCTTCCCAAGATCATTTCAAGCAATGAAAATAAGTGCGAATACATTCAACGAAGTTGCGGAATACTTACATCGAGCGGTTGAGCGACGCGGTGGACAACAAAACTTCATTTTCTGCCCTCTGTCAAGCTCGGCAGTGAGCTGTGTGGAGGTCCTCCATTTTCGGCTTTGTGTCTTCCTCCAAGCTCCAAGCTTTGGTTCCATGCTCATGGGTGGTTTCCCTATCACCTTCGCATGTCTCTTTGAGTGCTAGCTCTTGATGTTTTTGCCACAAAAACATCACACTTTGCTTCCCTTTTTCTTCCATTTTCACGGTCAAACCAGTGAGTTTTTGAAAAGAAAAATGGCATGTTGGCCGAGAGAGAAGAAGAAGAATTTTGGCTCCAAATTCGTGAACCAATGAGAGAGAGATATGGATGATGTGTTGTAATGTGTTAAGTGTATCTAATACACTTCCTTTGATTTCAAAAATCAAAATAAAACATATACAAATGATTAAAATAACAATAAATGTCATTCAAGCTTTCAAAAGCTTTCCATAAACCACATCACTCATGAATAGTGACTGGTGTCAATCATTCAAAGTGAAAGACATCGATCACTTGATTGACGAATGATGGGACGCTAGATGTGACTAGCGATTTGACGCTTGATGTGATTTGCGTGCCGCACTCGAATTCGAAATGCGAATGCGCTAGCAAACACTCTCGGGCTCGGGTTCGCTAATTCAAAATTAACGAATTTTCCGTTGCGACGCAATTAAATGATTATGCCTAGCGAAATCACTATTCACGTCGCTAACAAATTAATTCTAAATTAACTCGTTTGCCCGAATTAAAATCTAATTTCAATTCCGCGTCGAAATCCAATTTCGTTTAATATATCGAATATATTAATTTATCGATTAATTCCAAATTAATCGTTATCTCTCTTTTATTGATATTTTATCCCAGATAAAATATCTCCACAATTAATCCCAGATTAATTTTCTCTCTCATCATTAATTAATCCCAGATTAATAAAAGTGCGAGTCATACGTCATCGGTGAATCTTCGGGAAGCAACCCATGAGATCCCCGGATATGCTGGCAGTAAATTCAGTCGTCGGACTATCCGAACACGTAAGTACCTAGTACTACATTTATACCGATTTACAAGACAATGTTGGCTTCTAGCAAAGCGCCATGCCTACCCAATTCTCCAGAAACATGCTTATAGGAATAAGCGATCTATATCAGGCGTAGTATACGTAGTATTGCGTATTTCGATCCAGTATCGGATGATCACGTGCTAGGCCTGGGGCTGGAATTGTGTCTGCCCCGTACGAAGCACATGTCGGATCTCTGGTAACTAGTCTCTATAATCGGATATACATGACCTAGTCATCATATCCCGATAGTTGCAACATAAAAGAGAACCAGTACCGTATCCTACGTGACCATCATCTCCATATGACTGGAGTGATACTTCTGTCTTGACATCACACCCAACACACTACGATTCTCAATATACCCATAAGAGACGTACACAGAAACCGGTTAAAGCCATGGACAACCAAAACCAAAGTTTATTGATTGTCGCAAGTATTAGCGGTGCAAGTCTCAGGTTAAGACCAAATACACCTACCTTGATTTCGGACTTCCATAGACACATAGTCATACTACCAATGGAATTCCGAGGGGGTCTATCCAGAGCGAAGCTGTTTCCCATACCATCGGTAAAACACAACCTCCTACTACACTTGCATGAGTATCCTATACCCAAATATATGAAAACTATGCCGTTGTGCCCTCACAAACGCGCACAAGTGTAATACTAGTCTTTTACGCATTATCGATGTCCAATCTCGATAATACTCTGACTAGGGATATTTAATGATTTATCCTTCGTGGACTGATACTGTCTCATATCATTCTCAATCCAGGAACTAATCATATGGACCTCCTATCATTTATACATCTTGGTGATCTAATCACAAATGATAAGAGAGCAATCTCCTTTGTCACACAGTTAATTTGTACAACAACACAATGATCTGTACAAATAGTGACGTTATGGGTCATAACTGTCCAACACGATATGGGAAGCTTTATGCATATCTTCTTTTAAGGCGCTCTCAGCAAAATAGATATTAAGTTTTTAAAGTTGAAGCCTTTGGGAACATCATTAGATGGATTCAAGAGTGAAGTGACTATGCCAGAAGGAATATTATCTCTGCTAGTCACCATAGAAGAAGAGAACAATTTGATGGTCTATTTAGTTGATTTTTTGGTTTTGAACAGACATAGTCGATATAACATAATCATTGGGTGCCCTTTTATGGCCACGTCCCAATGTGCAATCTACATTTATTATTTAGTAATGAAGGTCCTCACTCCAATGGGAATCATCCCCATTTATGGAGCCAAAAACTAACTATGGGCTGCTATGTCTACCTTGGCTTATAGGGTACACAAAGGAAATAAATATCAGATTGAATCACCATTGAGAAGCTCCAATAGTAATGAAGTGCTCTTGAAAGGCTCTCCTCCAAACAATGAGCTTATGATAAATCTCATGAACTTATAAGGGCTGAAATATAAGAATCTCTTAGTAAATATGATGGCTTGTTAGGTGATTGAAAAGACTATTGTGAAGGCAGTGGGAGAAGTTCTAAAGGGGGGATCAATGAAAAAACCCACATGGTTAAGACAGAAACCCTCATTGACCCTAGAGTGTTGGGAAAAAAAAAATAAAGTTAGATGAGACAATACAATATAAACAATTATGGAAAGATAATCATTCGAGGGTGGTGAAGATATGACCCCAATTAAGTAGAGGAGACATAAAAAGTTTGAGGGCTCTACTAAAAAATTATCTAAATATATTCACATGGTCTTATTGGGACATGCTCAAGATTGAACTTTGATTTTATATCATAAGCTGAACATTGACTTTGAACTTTACCAGTACGATAAAAAAGAAGAGCCTTTAACCAAGATAAATATGTCACTATCAAATTTGAGGTTGAGAAGCTCTTTAAAGCATGATTCATCAGAGAGTCCAAGTACCCGAAATGGATTTGTAATGTGGTATTAGTAACGAAGACCAACAACAACTGGAGAATATGTGTGGATTTTAAAGACTTTAACAAGGCTTGTCTGATAGATATCTTTCTTTTACCTCGTATAGATCAATTTATAGATGCCACGGTATTGCATGAGCTTATTAATTTCATGGATACTTTCTCCGGATATAATCATATCAAAATTCACCATGAAGATCAAGAAAACACTATCTTTAATGCAAACCAAGGATTTTACTACTATTGGTAAAGCCATTTGGATTAAAGAATACATGAGCTACTTATCAAAGACTCTTCAATAAATTATTCAATGAGCAAATCAGGAAAACTATGGAGGTCAATGTTGATGATATGATAACAAAGTTTTTTATCATAGGTGACTATGTGAAGGATCTCAGTGGAACTTTTGAAGTTTAAGGATGAATCGCATGATGTTTAATCCATAAAAGTATGTGTTTAGGGTTTCCTTAGTGAATTTCCTTGATTCACGGTGAACTAAAAGGGAATTGGAGCTAATTTCGACAAGATCAAGGTGATACATGAGAAGCTTTACTCGAGGAACTTTCGGTAAGTCCAAAGTCTCGCGGGACGAGCAGCAGCCTTAATGTAGGGGTTTTATGGCGAAAATCCGGTAAAGTAACGGAAACGCGAAAAATCAAAATTTTCCGATTTCAAAATTTTTATTGGATCAATTAAATAAATTTATTTATTTAATTACCCAATTATCAAATTCTGAAAATTTACACAAGAAATCAAATTTCTTAGTAATTACCGAATTGCCCCACAACTTTGCAAATTGATCATTTTAGTCCTAAAATTGTCAAATACAATTTTGGATGATTCTAAATCATTTCTAAAATAATTTCCAACATGTCCAACACATCCAAATCAGATTGCAACAAAATCCCCAATTTTTAGTTAATTGCCGAAACAGCCCTAAATTTTTCAGTTTTTATAATTAGGTCCTTTTGTGTTCAAAACATGCCAAGATCAAATCCAATCAACCCAAAATTTAATATTCATCATATAAACACCATAATACATCACATATATGAAAATTCCCAAATTTGGAGAGGGTTAAGAACCCTAATTTTACAATTTCTTCAAATTGACAAAATTTACCAAATCAATTAAATCCATCACTTTAATTCAAACTTTACCACACCAAAAAAGTCTCACCATCATGAAACAACTCAAGAATAATTCTAGGTCATCAATGAGTGGCTTAGCAACTCTAGAATGGCAAAATGATTATCAAATAATCAAAAGTAAGCCATTGAAACCATTTCAAGCTCACTTTAAAACCATACATGTATACATCTTTCAAACAAGTTCATAACCAATTAAAACACAAACTAAAAGTGTAGAGACAACATCCTAGCAACACATGTTGAAGTTAAGCATGTTAGAAATATTTTCTAAGTTGAAAGATTTAAAGAAAGACTTACAAAAATCAAAGTATTTCAAGCTTTTCTTCTTTGTCTTCAAACTTTTCTCTCAACTCTTTTGTATTTGTTTTTGGTAACTAATGAACCATTAACCTAATAAAATGAAACAAAACAATATATACTCCCCAAAATTTACCTTGGCCGAAAATTGGGAACCATATACAAATATCTATATATTTTTTGTTTCAATTAAAGTTAGCTTATCAACTTGCATATATGATCATTACTAATTTAATGAAAATTCAACAAGTCAAATAAAGCAACTTAAAGCATCTCCTAAAATATCAAAACTTAAGATATTTATATTTTTAATTAATTTAATTATTTAACAATTAAATAATTAAATAATTATTTAAATATAAATATTTTAAATATGTGTATTGTATTTACTTTAAATATCCAAATACATATATATATATATGATATAAGTTAAATATCACAATTTGACATTTAATTAATGTGTATTTAATAAAATCTATCATTAAATACAAATACATAATAATTAGGAAATGACTATTAGGTCCATTCGCATGTATTTTTCGTTTAACCTTTAAACGACTTATAAATAATCAGTATTATTCATAAAATTTGCCACAGTGCTGTACGAGTATATTTCACTAGTGAGACTCTCTAGATTCAAGCATATCCGTCACGAAATCTAATTTCTTGTCCATAATTTACCCACCCGTAAATTATGACGATCACAGATAAACTTGTTGAATCATACAGGTCGAGGTCATGGCATATGTATAATTCCTCCGTCACAGATATCCGGATATATCCCAGAGATATAGATGTAAACGTCAAATCTCTATAGGGACAATCACGTCGACGTCTCTATTAGCAATCTTTAAAAGAACACTTAGAACTCATTTCTAAAGTGTACCACGGCCCCATGGTTTTTATCTGATTGCTAATCATATATGGACTACCTATGCTCTGTACACAGAACTGACGGATCCTATCTCGACACACACAGGACACCATGAGGATCTGTCCACGCCCAACGAACAAGCGGAGGTCTGATCTAAATAGATCAGTGACGTGACTACCATCTAAGTGTAGAAGATGTCTCATGTGCCCACAGTGGTATCTCAAGTTGAAGAATCACAAATGCTACTCAACCCGAAAAGATTCTTACTAACGTTGGTGTACCATCCATTAAGAATCTTCGGTGAGTCGTTCAGTATTTATCTGTTATAAACACCTACACGTCTATACGAGTCTCCAAGATTCATGGTTCATTGAGAAATCATTGGAATCATATATTCCAGTATACGACATATACCGGTCTCAACAGGTTTACTTTACTGACCAAGTAGTGTAAACCTTGACCTGGAACTGTCTGAGAATGACAACGTCATGATACAACTCAATGTCAGTTACGACGCTTTTACAACTATATCGTGACTAATCATCCTAAGGTCTATTACGTCTTTACTATATAAGAAGATATATTATATTATATAAACTGCTCATTTTATTCATAATAAAACGTTTACAATAGTATTTACAAGGAAATACAACCGAAAATTGACGCTCTGAGCACCAACCTCAACATTTAAGGCAATTCATTTCAAAAGCAACTGATCAGTGACAACCATTCTTCAAAACCTTTAAAGGATGATGAAAATATAATAGACCCCTGAATGTGAAGATGTTTTCTTATAGTTAAAGGTTTATACCTCTAGTGCTCCGCTACTCATTATGCCAATGCCAATAGACACTTTATTCTTCTACTTCATATTTTTAGAAACAACCACCAGTGTTGTCGTTGTTCACGAGGAAGAGGATGGTTCACAACACTCAATCTATTATAAGGCCATGAAAGATCATTAAAAAAGGCAACCTCACTCTGAAAAGCTTGTGCTTGTTTTGATTGTTTCATCTCATAAGTCGAGGCCGTACGCTCAAGCACATACTATCGTAGTCCTTACCAATCTACATTTAAGGCAGATGCAGTAACGATCATATAATACATCATGAATTCTCATTGCCACGTGTCACCCAGAGAAAATATAAGATAATTAGCCCTCAAAATAACCATTCACAAAGATTGAAATTGTTAGGAATATACTTTATACCCAACTTGTGGGTGGCTTTATGTACTTGTATTTGTAAAAAAATAAAATTATTATTGTATTTATAAGAAAATAAAATTATACTTATATTTGTAAATTCACATTAATAAATAAAATTACATATTATATATATATATATATATATATATATATATTCTTGTTTGAAACTATTTGGTATGATTTATATAAAAAAAAATATTCTTATAGTACGAGGCGATGGTTTTGATGCATTGTGTTCCTAGTCATAGGTTTGCGAACAATCAGAATTTTCATAAATCGGAGAAATTAGCATGCTAAATACAATATGCTCTTAAGTGAAGTAGCTGATCTCATAGGCTATTAATAGGTTTCGATCGCTTGGTGTATCACATGGGTGCATAATTGGTTCATGTCCATCAAATTATCCACCAAGATTTTTCACATGGAATGTTTATCCCACGTGTATGTAAAGAATCTCAAGTAATGATTATATGGGTAATCCTCCAACTTGAGGTCTTCAGAAACTTATACATGGATCTTTTAACTTTGAAATTCTCCTCCATCGGTTCGTAAAACCAATCATAAGGTGTGATTAGGTTACTTTTGATGTGTATGAGGATTTTGTAGATGCAACATAGGATTGCTAACTCACGAATAACTTTTAGTTTTGAGATCCCATCCCACTGCGGGGGTTGATATATATGATTAGTGCATTATGATAATGGCCATTAGCGAAAGAATCTTATTACATGAGATTTTAAGATTAGCACGATCACAAATATATAAACACCATACCTTTGACCATAAGGATAGACATTATCCATACCCAAGGTCATTCAGTGGGGATATAACGAGGCGTGAGATTTTATCATATGAGAATCATATACAAAATGAGTTTTTATCATTCATTCTCATTTTAAAACCTTGTCATATTTCTAGATGTCAACCTTGGTTATTAAATTTGAAAGACCACACTACATATGTCAGTGAATTATGTATGATTAAATTACTGTGATTAAATTTTATGTCTAACTTATGGAGAACCCAATAAGTCACACACAATAAAGTACGGAGTTAGTGGTAAAGTATAAAATTAATAATTCCAACATGTTTGATTATTGTGCTAATAATTTGAAAATGATTTTTAATATGTCTGATTATCATATAAATCATTTAAAATGTAAATGGGTGTTTGAAAATGATCAACAATAGCTTGGATATATTTAGTTACGGATTGGGGTGCATAAGAGAGGATAAAAATAAAAATCAGTCAATTTTTGCCAGAGGCAAACAGCTAGCCGATTGTATATAATCGGCTATCTGATTGAACTAGCGATAAAACTTTGAAATTTGAATTTTCTGTAATCTCATCTTGATGAGTTCAAATTTTATACTCGTTTAAAGCATGCTAATCTATCTTAAGCTTATCTAGGATTTTGATAAAATCTTAAGGATAAATCATGAGCTTGAAATTCAATTTCAAACTCATGAACTAATAATTTAAAGATCGTATCCTATAATGTGTATATAAAGAGACCATTTGGTGCTATTATGTATTACTTCATTTTTAAAAGAAAATAAGCTACGAAATTGATTATTTTACTGAGCATTTAAAGCTCTCTAATATATATACTTCATAGAACATAGGTACTAGTTCCCTACACAAAAGAAGAAGGTATGCACTGTAAACTACCAGTGCACTCAAGGATATAAGAAGACTCAAGTTGGTTGTAAATTAGAATGAGGATTCGGAAGAGTTTTCAAAATTCATAAGTTACTAGTTTCTTTTTAAAAAAAATGGCATGAAAGCATGTTGATCATGTTAATGAATTGTTTTTTTTTTTTTTTAAATAACATAATTTTTTATTTCTATTAATTCCATTTATATCATATGTACACTTAGAAATTTGTCCTACGAGTATAGTATAAATTAGTTGGGACTTGGTGATGGTAGAAATTTTTATTTACCGTTGCGTACACTCATTATCGTCCCCTTTAGTAGCATCAGGAGTACCGATTTGATTTTGACTAAATCGGTACTCAAATCTTGTCGGATTTGGGAAAATGATATACCGTTGGAAAGCTACGACTCTGAAATTGAGTTTAGGAATAAATTTCATATTGTGTGGGTAAGATTTTATCACTGAAAATACAAGCTAAAACTGCAGTGCCAAAAAGTATTGTTATGATTAAATTGACCAAAATCATTTTAAGAAATCAATTAGTCGAAAAATGAATTCTTAGGTTTCTAATAAACTTGTAAAAAAAATTAGAGACCATAAAACTATTAATTAGATTGATTGGTTCCAGAAATAAAATTCTGGAACCGAAATCACAAAAATATAAGTTTTTGACCAATTAAATGGTTTATTGAAATAACACATTTTAAACCATGGAAATCATAGGATGCATAAAACATACTAAATACTTTTACAACATAAATTAACCCAATAGATATATGTGCTTGGTATTAAGTTACAGAGCTCGAATGAAGATAGACATACTAAATCCAAAGAACAATCATGCTTACTTAAGAAAATAATACACTTAGAAATGATGCATATTGAGACCTTTCTAGGAAATAGAAAAGTTTATCGCTTATTCCTTAATTAGGATAAATCCATCATTGTGAGATTTGAATAAAATTTAAAATAATAATGATCGAGTCTTTGCCCACTGTAAATCATCATCACTACAAGAATTATGGCTTTTAGCGTCTAAATATTTAGTGTCGAATACTGTTTCAACGCTAAAATTGAGTTTTAGCGTCGAATATCATTTTCGACGCTATATGTCATATTTTTAGCGACGGAATAAAACTTCGACGCCGAATATTATTTTTTCAGCGTCGAAAACTTTTTTCGACGCTTAAATTAGTACTTTAGCGTCGAATAAATTCGACGCTGAATAATTCTATTATTTCAATAATTTTTGGCGCCAAATATTACACTTTTAGCGTCAAAAAACGGACAGTCGACGCCAAAATATACTTTTAGCGTCGAATATATAGCGTCGTTAAGGTTTATGAAGTTTCCACCGACAAATCCTTGATTCTTTGGCGTCTAAATTAAATTCGACGCTAATTTTTTGATATTTAGCGTCGAAAAACCGTTTCGACGCAAAAACGGCAACAATAGCGTCGAATTTGACTATTCGACGCTAAAATAGATTAAAATGCAGATTGCCACCAACCCTTCTCCCCCTCTGTTTTTTCTCTCATTCTCTTCATTTTCATCCTCTGAAATCTGAGAATTTCTCCTCTACAGTCTCACATCTCTCCTAAAAATTTTCAATAAAGTTGTAATCAATTTCCGATAAGGTAATTCTTCTTTCATATTTCTTTATTATTTTCAATTTTTATGATTTATATATTGTTGTTTGTTAGTGATTTATGATTCATATATGTAGAGTAAGTATATTAATTAATAAAATATAATTTTTTTGTAAACTATTTAATTTATCAACCAAATATATATATATGTATATGCTTAAATAAAGTATTAATGAATTAGTAATGTTGATTACTGTAAAATGATATCTAATAATTATATTATTATATTTAGGTATTCTGCTGAAATGGATAGAAATTGGATGAGCTCTCTGGATAGATTGAGTGTTGAATATCGTAATGGAGTGTCAGAGTTTATGGAAGTCGCAAAGCAACACATTGATGCAGAAGGTCGTGTTCGTTGTCCATGTGCAAATGTTTGAATAGGAAAAGGAAGCGGTTAGATGAAGTTCATAATCATTTATACATGCCAGGAGTATCACCAACTTACCGTACGTGGATTTATCACGGTGAGCAGTATCATTCTCAGTCACGGTTTATTGATTCCGGCGAAGGGAGCAGTAGTTACAATCAACCTGCAAACGATGAGATCACCGATATTTTGCATGACTTACAAGGTCCACAACTTGGTCATAGTGTTAGTGTGGTGACATGCCAGTGTTCAAGTGGAAATGATCAAAATTTATTTAGTGACCTACTTGATGAGGCAAAAAAATTCCATTCGAGGTGCTGGAATGTCGATCTTGAATTTCGTTGTGAAATTATTACACATTAAAGTGATCAACAGAATGACCAACAAAAGTATCGATATGATGTTAGAGTTACTGGCCCAAATGTTACCGGTTGGGTTGGAAGCGAATTGCCTAAGTCATACTACGAGGCAAAGAAAATGTTGCGTGATCTGGGAATGGGGTATGAATCCATTCATGCTTGTAAGTTTGATTGTGTATTATTTCGTGCCAAGTATGAATCACTTGAACATTGTCCGATATGTGGTGAAAGTCGGTACAAAGTCCGTGGTATAGGGAAGAAAGTGCCTCAAAAGATATTGCGATATTTCCCTTTAACGCCCAGGCTGCATAGATTGTTCATGTCACGACACACAGCGACTGATTTGATGTGGCATCATGAAAAGAGGATCGGTGCGGAGGGCATACTTAGACATCCTGCGGACGGAACCGAATGGAAGGAATTTGATGACATGTACCCCCGTTTCGCTGAGGACCCCCGTAATGTCAGGTTAGGTCTTGCCTCTGATGGTTTTAACCCATTTGGGAATATGTACAACTCTTATAGCATCTGGCCCGTTATTGTCATTCCATATAACTTACCTCCATGGAAATGTATGAAGGATTCGTTCATGTTTATGTCATTGATTATCCCTGGTCCACGTTCACCTGGTAAAGATATAAATATTTACTTGAGACCATTGATCGAGGAGTTACAAACATTATGGAATGTGGGTGTGCATACCTATGATGCAGCTTCAGAGCAGTATTTTCAGATGCATGCCGCATTATTATGGACCATTAATGATTTTCCAGCCTATGGTTCATTATCTGGATGGAGCACTAAGGATACATGGCATGTCCAGTTTGTGCGGGTCATACACCTTCGCAACGATTACGGAATAAAATCGGATACACGGGGCACATGAGATTTCTTGAGTCGAGTCATCCTTGGCGGAGGAGTAAATTATTTAACGGGCAACATGAACCTCAGAGTATGCCCAGTCGATTGTCTGCATTTGACATACTTTGCCAACATCAACATCTCAGAGACAGCACACCAGGTAAACATCCTAATAATAGAGATAAAAATCGAAAACGGTTACCTGAAGAGTTGAATTGGACATGAAAGAGTATTTTCTTTGAGTTAGAATATTGGGGGACTCTGAGTTTGCGACATAATTTGGATGTAATGCATATAGAGAAAAATATTTGTGAGAGTTTAGTGGGTACACTATTCAATATTCCGAGTAAGACAAAAGACACTGTAAATGCTAGATTGGACCTACAAGATCTTAGAATTCGCAGTGAATTGCATTTACAAGTCGCCTCTCGATGTTTTATTAAGCCTCCTGCTAGTTATGTGCTCAATCAATCGGAGAGAAAATCATTCTGTGATTGGCTGAAAATGGTTAAATTCCCTGATAATTATGCATCCAATATTAGGCGTTGGGTCAGAGATGATACAATAATGGGATTAAAGAGTCACGATTGTCATGTGCTGCTCGAGATTCTCCTTCTTGTTGGCATTCGACCTTATCTCCCCCGAATGTATGCGACGTCGTACTTGATCTATGTGGCTTCTTTAAACAATTATGTCAGAGGACATTAAGCACATCTGTTATTGACGACCTTGAGCGAGGAATCGTGATAATCCTATGCAAGCTGGAGCGAATTTTGCCACCGCTTTCTTTGTTTGATGTCATGGTACATCTGGCTGTGCATTTACCGGCTGAAGCTAGAAAGGGAGGTCCTGTCCATTACAGATGGATGTATCTCATTGAGAGGTATATATATATATATATATAACAGTTTTATATAAGAAAATTTGTAACTTTTTATGTGCATAGAATTTAGTCTTAATGCAAACTTGTTGTCATATCTGCAGAGCTTTGGGAGATTACAAACAATATGTGAAAAACAAGGCACGCCCTGAAGGTTCAATAGCTGAAGCTGTTATAATAAGTGAAGCAATAATATTTTGTTCGATGTACATGCAGAATATTGAAACTCATTTTAATCGTCGGCCACGAAACTATGATGGAGATGCAAGTAATAACCAAGAGATCACAATGTTCCGTCAAAATTGCAGACCATTTGGGGCAGTAGGTGTCAAATTACTAACCCTTCAGGAAGTTCAACGTGCGCATTGGTTTATATTGAGTAATTGTAATGAAGTGCAACCGTATTTAATGTAAGTTTTTCTGGTGCATCATTACTGTATTTTTGCCATACATTAACCGTGATAATTTATTGTAGGCAACATCTAACAATGCTACAATAAAAAATGACCATAATGTTGATGAAACCCACAAAAAAGAATTTCTTAAATGGTTTGAGACAACTGTAAGTTAGAATATTTTATTTATTTTGATCCTAACATTAGACATTTCAGTTTGTTATATTAACACATATATTTCATTGTCAGATTAACAATCAAGTGCAAAATGGTCAATTGGACTCGCAATCCTCGTTGGTTTCTTTAGCTTATGGGCCTCAAAAGCAGGCTTATGAGTACAGTGGATGTATTGTCAACGGAGTTAGATTTCATACCGAACAGCGAGATGTTACTCATGTGACTCAAAATTCTGGAATTGTAGTCCAAGGAGAACACGGCTCAGATGTAATTGACTTCTACGGCGTATTGCAATTGGTCATTGAGTTGATATATCGACCCAGACGACATATTGTGCTATTCCAATGTAAGTGGTTTGACACAAATGCCAGAAAGAGGAGAATTCAAGTTAGTAATCATCTCACGTCAATTAATGTTCAACGTTGTTGGTACAAGAATGATCCATATATTTTTTGTACGCAAGCACGTTCAGTGATATATACCTGATCCTAAGTTAGGAACTGGATGGATGGTGGTAGAAAAGTTACAAAATATGGCCATTTGGGACACGCAGGAGAAAGATAGAGTGTTGACATATCAGATGAAACACAAGAAGTCTCCGGCAATTTTGAAGTTCCTGAACAGATATTTTTTGGATCAACTGTCAACGTTCCTGAAAATATCACATTAACTCGAGCTAGTACAGACGTTGAGCTAATTCCTCATTCTGAAGTGAGCGTTGAAGTAGCAAGTGAAGAACAATTTGACACTGAAGATGACTTCGATTCCAGTCACGAATCCTCAAATACCGACGATAATAGTGATTAATTATGAAGTTACAGTATTTTGTGATTGATGAATAATTTTATGGATTATAATGTATGGTTGTTGATTTTAATTACTCTTTAGATATGGTTGAAATATTAACGTAATTATTAATAGTATAACTATGCTATATTTGTTTTTAATTATTATTTTTAATGGTAGACATTTAGCGTCGAAATACAATGGTCGACGCTAAATGTAAGACATCTAGCGTCGAAATACAATAGTCGACGCTAAATGAAAGACATTTAGCGTCGATTATTTTTCGACGCTAAATGTAAGACGTTTAGCGTCGATTATTATATTTCGACGCTAAATGTCTTACATTTAGCGTCGACTATTGTATTTCGACGCTAAATAAAAATTAAATTTCCCGGAAAAATAACCCTAATTTTTTCATTAGCCACCTAATATTTGGCGTCGAACACTTCGACGCTAAAAGTCAATTAATTCGACGCTAAATGTCGTTTAAATCTCTAAAACCAGTGCTTCTCTTCTTCCTCGGCTCAAAGCAAAAACTCGATTCTCCATCTCTTATTCGATTCTCCAACAGTGAAGAACGAAGGAAAATTACAGGTAAGTCTCATTTGTTGATTTAAATTTGTTGATGATGATGAATTTGATGAAATTGAGGATGAGATTGATGATATTGAGGATGAGATTGATGAAATTGAGGATGAATTTGATGAAGTTCATAGAGTGTTTTTTTTATGTTGATGATGAATTTTATAGAGTAGTACTTAATTTCGGGGCAAGTTTGAGATGATGATGATGTTGCCAAGCAAGAACATCAGCAAATGCTGCTGTTCTGGCCAGAACAACAGCGAACATCAGCAAATATGTATATGTATGCTCCAATTGTGTAATCTCTCTAAGTACTCATATTGATTAATTTCATACGTAATAAATTTGGTGAATGAGTGAATCTGATATGTATGCTCCAGCTTGAGGGTGATTTTACAATTCAAATATCAATAATATGATTGTATTATAATTGTATAATCTCTAAAAGATGATTACACAATCAAAGTAGTTATTAGCTTCTATAATGTTCTTAGACTTGTGATATAAAAGTTTTGGTCATGGATTTTACAATTCAACTAAAACGAGATGCTTTCATAATGATGATGGTTGTTGATGATGAATCTTAATTTGATGATGATGCTACTTTGATGATGACGATGAAATTGATGATGCTAATGCGACGGGTTTTTACAGATGGCACCGGGCAATCGCAAACGGGCTAACGCGACTCCATCTACATCAGCAAGGCCAGTTGGCCCTGGTGAATTATCTGCTAGCACAGGTGAGTCCAGTACAGTGAAGGGTCGAGGACGCACTCGTGGCCTGGGGTTAGCTAAGTACGTTAAGGCTCACGGCCGTATCCGGATAGAGATATCAGATGATGGACACACTCAAGTCGGAGAACATAATTCAGCGTTTAATACAACCATAGGAGCTATAGCTCGATATGAAGCTCCCCAAAACTACGTATCTTGGAGAAAGATACCGTGGGAAACGAAAATGAACCAGCTATTCCCTTCGCTTCTTGTAAGTTTTCGATAGTATTTGTTATTTAACATTTTGATTTTATACTTATTTTCACTCGAATTTGCATGTAGGAATGGTTCGACTTCGATCTGACCAAAGTGAATGTCCAACAATATCTTGACTATCACATGGGGAAAAGTTATAAAGATTATAGAACAAAAGTCCTGAAACCAATATTCGACGAACATGGACCTTCAAATGCTCCATAACACAAGCCTGATTTTATAGTGGAACAAGATTGGACATTCTTATGTGAGCTTTGGTCTAGCAAAAAACACGAGGTAATAAACGGAAGTTTATAATTGGTTTTGTTTTCGGTACTTACAGTGTTGGTAAATCCAGGATAAATGTCACGCAAATGCGGAAAATCGAAGTCACTTGCGTTTTAACCACCGTGGAGGTTCGAAGCCATTTATCCAACATCGTGCCGAACATTCTGAGGTAAATATATCATAACGTAAAATTTAACAGTTAATTGTTTTTACTAATGTGGAATAATATTGAATTTATTTTCTGTTTATAACAGAGTAGCACAGGTAAGGTGCAATCATTTCCAGATTTTTTTTCGTGTGACGCATTACAATGAGAAGAACAATTGGATAAATGAAGAAGCCGAACGCTGCTATGTAAGTTTCAATTTTTAAAATAAAATAATTAATATTATATATGTTAATTTTTTTCTCAAATTCTAATATTAACTTATTTTTTGAAACAGAACAAAATGATGGAACTCCAACATCAAACTCAGGAGACAGGGTCCGACCCCATACCAGATGAGCAGTTGTCGCAATTAGTTTTCAAGAATCAGACAGCTTACAACGTTGGCCTTGGCACTCGTAAGAAGCCAACGTCATCTGCACACAATAGTGGTAATTCGGACAATGTCTCTCTTCGAGACGAGTTAGTCACCACCAAAGACGAGCTAGCCAGCACCCGAGACGAGCTACAGCAGACTAAGGAGAAGCTACAACAGGTCACGGTGGACCACGAGAAGAAGATGGTGGGCCACGAGAAGAAGATGGAGCAGTTGGAACAGCAAATGCTAGTTTTCCGTCAGATGTTCGAGGCCTCAATGAGTCAGGGTGCATCGGGCTCGAGCGTCCCCCCATCACAGTAGCAATTAATTTTATATTTGGTTTTGTATAAACATTTTGAACAAATAGATTTAATATAATATTTCTTTTTTCTAAAACAAATTTCAATATAATATTTCGTCATTTTGTTATTAATTACATTTTTTTTTCAACTAAATTAAATATTTTAGACCAAAAAATAAGTAAATTACTAATTTTTAAAAAAATAAATTTTTTACTTTTAGCATCGAATATTTCGACGCTAATAGTTTCAAAAATGGCCGCTGTAAGCGTACATATAATACTTTTTTTATATACGTTAGCGTCGACAAGTTTCGACGCTAAAAGTTTGGATTTTTGCGTCGAATTATTTCGTCGCCAAATATAACATATAGCGTCGGATAATTTCCTTTAGCGTCGAAAAAAATTGGACGCAGAATACTATTTTTTAGCGTCGCATTTATTTATTTCGATGCTAAAAGTGATTGTCGTCGACATTTTATCGTCCATTTTTTGCGTCTAATTTTTTCGACGCTAAATGTCTTTTGCGTCGAAACCTTCACTTATGGCGTCGAAATAATTCGACGCTAAATGGTCTAATTCTTGTAGTGCATTGTGAGATTTGAATAAAATTTGAAATATTGAGTGGGAGGCATATCATAATATTAAAATACCATGATATTATGAACATTAATGTGAACATCAATTCTTAACATTAAAATTCTTATATGTATATGTGGGATAACTTTGATCACTCTATTCAAAAATGGCTAGCAAGATATCACTCATTTTAGTCATTGATAACAAGTTATAGAATAAAATTACAATGATTGGTTCCGAAACCTAAAATAATCATTAGGAAAGAAAAACGGGCATATGTCCTGGAATAACCAACTCCCCATGAACCTGAGGAAGATGTTTACCAAGCTATTATTGATGCTTGGAGGAAGCACATCGACGATAATGAGCAAGCAGTTTACATAATGCTTGAATCCATATCGAATGAGCTATAAATCTTATAAAGATATAGATGCTTGAAGCATAATCACGCACTTAAATGAGTTATTTCATATTATGTGTACATCGTGAGATTCCAAGTATCGTGTGTCCTGTTTTGTTTTGAATATAAAGAAGGATCCGTAAGCAAACAAGCGTTGAAAATGATTGGCAATATTGAAAAATTAGCTAATATATGATTCATTATATACAACCAAATAGCATTGGATCTCATTCTCCAATCCCTACCAAAACCATTATCAAATTTTATCATGCAATTCCACAAGAATAAAACGAAATAACTTTAGTAGAATTACACGGTTTACTAAAGCATGTTGAAAAAGATATAGACATAGTTGCATGCCTTCGTCTTATTTACGAGTACGTATTCTCCATCATTTCAGTGAACTTCCTATCAAATATGCCAAGCTTAGCATCGTAACTGTAACATCCCCCTTTCGGAGATGCTACTGGCAGGGAATATATTGACCTATCCCCCTGAGCCTCTGACTTTCTGATTGTGATCATCACTACTAATACCATCTCGACTACAAACTCAATGCATATGGACCCTTGCCCAACTCAACAACATATAATGCATTTTAATACTCGTAATTATGTACTCAAATATAATTTTCCATACAACTCTGTTAATGGATACTTTTAACATATTACAACGACTTATATTATACTAATGCATGCATGCAACTTTATTTTGAGACTGATTGTGCCAAATCTCTGTACTCGCCCTGGTAGACTCAAACACCCTAAAGACTACCATCGGTATCCATCCTCTCGAGCTCGTCCTCCGGGTAAACCTGCAAAACAGAAAACACTGGAGTGGGGGTTTAAATCGTTTGAACGACCTAGTGAGTGAACGATTTAAAATGGAAACTGAAATGCTTATGAAAATTCATTGTTCTAAAACCAAAATCATCACGTGAAGCTATCTTTTCTGAAAACTCTTTTCTTATCTGAAAAAAATCTATTTCTGTGAAACTTTTCTGGAAACTTCTTTCGTTCTGTAAATCTTTGAGATTCTCATAAAACTATTTCTTTCGAAACTCTTTCATAAAAACTATCGGAAATCATATATCTGAAGATCTATAGAAAACTTGACGCATATGGGAGTTACGTATCGCCGTCCCCCATACACCTAAAATAATATCTTAGGACGTTATGTATCGTCGTTCCCCAAGCCACTGAACTAGAGCCATGAGTGCTAATCAATGCCACCATCCTGACATTGAAACTAGGATCTAGGGGTATCTGTCATCCCTAGTCCTGAACTGGGATCTAGGGACATTACGTATCGTCGTCCCCATAGTCCTGAATCTACATGTGCACATGTTACTGGATCCGTCAATTCCAAGTTACATCTGAGGTGAGTTTTTCCCCATGCCTCCAAAAATCACTAAAATCATGCTTTTAAACTCAAAACTTTTCAAAATATTCTCATTTATTAAATAACTAAAAATCAACTTGGCTAACGCCCTAAAGAGTTTAAAAGTAAGTCTCAATTCAAAAGCAAATAAGTAAATATCAACTTGAAAAAAATATCCACTCACAGATTAATCTCTATGGCCTTTGATCCTAGATGCAACTGGGAAGACTCCTGCGGAAAAGCTAATTTGTCCTGTATACGAGTAAGGTTAGCATTTTTAAGTTAAGAATCTAATCATGGTCATGGATGTAGTGGTTGCTTATGCATGTTGAATACGTGTCGGGATAGCTAATGTGTTAACTGAGGAGAGTATATTAAATATTAGTCTTCATATTACAATTCATATATTATAATATAAGTAATATTAATCTATATTCTCATATTAAGAGTTTCAACATTTACCCCACCAGAATGGAATTAGCTAGTCATGCTTTGAATAAAAACACAAATAATTTTATTATTAAAAGAAAAAGAAATTACAACAAAGCTTGAAAAATAAAACACACAAGACACTTCTTCCAAGTTTTTCAAGTGAGAAAATGAAAGAAGCATGAAGAAAATGAGAGGTGAGCACCTCTATTTGTAGTAGAAGTATTCATCTCTCAATTATTAATTACAACTTTACAAATCAAATACAAACAATAAATTTTTACTATTTTTTTTCCTTTTTTGACCTTTTTTTGTTGATCATTTTGTAAATATTTGTTAAAATTACATGCAACACACATTAGATTCTTCACCACTTTTGATTTTGAAAATCTCAGAATTAGAAACTCTTGTAAAGAGCAACGTTGTAGATATTTGAATCTTCTTTCGTCGGGAACTAGAATCATCTCAATTCGATATCGGATTAAAAAATTATGACCAAAATAAGAAAATTACGCAAAGTTAGAATTTTCGAAATTGTACACTATTAGAATGCCCTTTCAAGTTTCTGGTCTCCAAAATCCAAATGTCACGTTCATTTTTCTAGTTATGCATCCAAAGAATTATTTCACCTACATAAGAAATAAAAATCACAATAAAAATATATAAAACATAAATTTAATTATTATTTCACAAATGTGCTAAATTAAGATGATTAATGAAACTACAAGTGTAAAATGATTAATTTTTCTTTTAATAAATATATATATATTTTTTAGTGTTCTTCATGAATGTTTTGGGAAGCAGCATGAATTTTGTGTAGGGGTTTTAGGGGGTGAATCCGGTAACGCAGCAGAAGCGGTGAAAATTCGATTTTCAGATTTCAAAATTTTTTCTTGGATTAATTAAATAAACATATTTATTTAATTGCCCAATAATCGAATTATGAAAACAAAATTTCAAATGAATCATATTCAAGTGAAATTACCAAATTACCCTTACTTTGTATTTTTGTCCATTTTAGTCCGAAATTGATCTAATCAATTTTGAATGATTCTAAATCATTTCTAAGATGAACTTAGCATGTTCAAAACATCAAAACACCAAAACATCCAAAATCCCCATTTTCTAACTCCAATGCCGTGAGCACCATTTGGTGCCCATTTTGACCATTTGGTCATTTCATGCTTCAAAACTCATCCAAATGAAATCCAATCAACATGAAACTTTATGTGCATCATATACACACCCAAATGCTCAACATATATGAAAAACCCCAAATTTGGAATTGATCATGAACCCTAATTTTTCAATTTCCACAAATTGGACAAATTAGGCCATATACATTAAATCAATTGTTTCAATCATCAATCTTACATCTAATTCAAGTCTCAACACAATGAAACAACTCAAGATCAAATCTAGGTCATTTAAGAGTGGGTCAACAACTCTAGATTAGCAACTTGGTTTCTAAAACCTTAAAAGAAAGTTTGTTACTACAATAGTCATTCACTTCCTTCATCATACATGCTTCACACTTCACCAAAACTTCCATCAACAAAAACCACAAGGAACAAACAAAGAAACATCCTAAGAATATCATATATTAAAGCCTAGAACCTAAGGAACAAATTCCTTACTAATAGCAAGTTCAAGAAACTTACTAAAAATCCAAGCTTTTGATGTTTTATCTTTCTTCTCACAAACTTCCTTTGGCTTCTTCAATGGAGTTTATTTTTGTAAAAGTGTATTAGGTTAAGTGTAAAGTGAAATGAAAATCAATTTATACTTGCAACAATAAGGCCTTGGCAGAATTTCACATATACAAAATATAAGACTTGTAATTTCATTTTCATTTCAAGCTAATTTGGTCAACTTGCCTAAATATCTAAATAACAACTTTATTAGATATTTATTTAAGTCAACAAAAGCAACTAATGTCATTTACTACAAATATCCTAACATAAGATATTTATATTTTAATTAATTTAATCATTTAACAATTAAATAATTAATTAATTAATCAAATACAAATATATTAATATATGTATAATATTTACATTAAATATTAAAAACATATATTCATTTAGGAAATAAGTCAAATAACTCATTTTGACTATTAATTAATGTGTATTTAAATTAATCAAGTATTAAATGTAAATACACAATAATTAAGTAAATGACAATCTAGTCTCTTTAGCACGTATGTTGCGTTTAACCTTTAAACGACTTTATAAATAATCAATATTATTTATTAATGTTGCTCTAGTGCTCTACAAGTATGTTTCATTATTGAGACTCTCTAGATTCAGGTATATCCGTCACGAAATCTAATTTCGTGTCCATAATCTATCCACCCGTAGATTTCGAGGTCATGGCAAATGTATAATTCCTCCATCACAGGTATCCGGATAAGTCCCAGAGATATAGATGTAAACGTCAAATCTCTATCGGGATTATCCAGTCGACTATTCTATTAGCAATCTCAAAAAGAATGTTTAGAACTAGCTTCTAAACTTTACCACGGGCCCATGGTTTTATCTAATTGCTAATCATATGGACTACCTATGCTCTGATACACAGAACTGACGGATCCTATCTTGATACACATAGGACACCCTGAGGATCAATCTACACCCAACGAACAGGCGGAGGTCTGATCTAAATAGATCGGTGACGTGACTGCTGTCTAAGTGTAGAAGATGTCTCATGTGCCCACAATGGCATCTCAAGTCTAAGAATCACAAGTGCTACTCAACCCAAGAAGATTCTTATTGACGCTGGTGTACCATCCATTAAGAATCTTCGGTGAGTCGTTCAGTGTTTATCCGCTATAAACACCTACACGTCTATACTAGTCTCCAAGACTTATGGTTCATTGAGAAACCATTGGAATCATATATTCCAGTATACGACATGTATCAGTCTCAACGGGTTTACTATACTGACCAAGTAGTGTAAACCTTGACCAGGAACTGTCTGAGAATGACAACGTCATGATACTTCTCAATGTCCGTTGCGACGCTTTTGCAACTGTATCATGACTAGTCATTCTAGGGTCATTACGTCTTTACCATATAGAAAGATAGATTATATTATAGAAACTGCATATATTATTCATAATAATAATGTTTTACAGAAGTATTTAACAGAAATACAATCGGGAATTGGCGCTCTGAGCACCAACCCCAACATTTTGTTGTGGAGGGAAGTAGGAGTGTACCTAAGTTATGGAAATTTGAGTTTTTTAGTAATTCTAATATAACTTTAGGGTTGTGTTTGTAATTACATAAAAAAATAAATAAAAAAATTTGGTCTAGTGGTAATTTTTTCCAAAATGCTCGGGCCAAATAGGTCTTCAGTTCCAATCAATATGGGAGCAAGTTTGGAAAATAGAAAAATAAATTTATGACAATTATCTATCATGGATTAATGATCGAAAGTCTCATAACATACATATGTCATAAATTAATGACAAAAGTTATTTTATGACATAAAATGTCATAAAATATGATATATCTCATGACACAATTTTTCTAACATAAAAAAGTGTCATTTATTCTCTTTTTCCTAGTAGTGATTAGTGTTAAAATAAAAGAAAAATGACACTCAACCATCTTATAGATTTCTATACCGATAAGTTAATCCTTGCCGTTTTAGAAATTCAAACATTAGTTGTAGAAAATAAAAATTTAGCCCATGCTATTTTTTTTAATAATTTAATCATTTTTAATCTAATTTTGAAATAATTTTTTACTATCGTAAGATAGTTTTGGAGTACTCAAATCATTTATCATTAATTAGATGAAAAGTGACTCAAAATTAAAGGAAATTCTTTAAAGATAGAGATTAGAATTTATATTTTCAAAATGATAGATATTAAAGTATCATTATGATAATTTACAGAATAATTACGCATTTTTTTTCCTTAAAATAAACTATCACTATCAATTTTATTTCTTTGACATTTTCTTGATTCAAAATATTGAATACAGCTATATGTGCAGGTGTGACGCGACGCCGTTTCGGTGAGCTAACTTGTCCACTTGATCTTAGTTGTCTAGTAGGCAGTAGCAGCCACACCGACAGGTACCACAGACCCATCACATTTCATCAATTCCAATTGTGCGACATCGTCTACATCCATAAATCGAATCACAAAATTAATGCCTTTAAAGGGTATTTGCATTTTACACATGGGGGGTTAGTAAATACTATCTAAACGGCCAACTGTCCCAGTGCAAGTTGACCTGAAAGTCTATGTCAATGATGAAATTGAAGATAGAGAAAAAAAAAATTGAAGATGAGTGAATTAAGGCTTAATATATATATATATATATATATATATATACATGAAAATTGGAAATTTGGGTTTCCTCTCTAAAATCAAACTTTCTCAGTCTCATCCTTTATTGTTTACGTTATGTTTCTTTCCCTGAATTTTTTTTGTCACTGCTTTTAAAATAAATAAATAAATAAAACTGAATTAAATTAAATGAAAATTATGTAAAATTGGGACCTTATACTAACTAATAGGGGCATAAGCACATGCCTACTAGGCTTTTGCCCAAAGCCGGCCTTGAACATAAGTGTATGGAAATATTTTTAAGAACAATCTTCATAATATAGTCGGCCAGTGAAATAATATTGTTGATGGTGATTTTGTTACCAAGTATTTGAACAGTACGGCAATGGCAGAGATAAAATTCTCCTTTATGAAAGACGAATGATCTGAGGGTATTAGTTACTCTTCGACCAGGCATGGAGTTCAGACCCAACTTTCCGAATCTGACCGACCAGAGAACACATCATGGTGCAGGTTTCAGAGACTGACAACATCAGAGCTGAGACCGACCACTTCAGACTGGTAGCTCGGTCCAATTTTATCTTTCCTCTTGAATTGCGAGGATGAGCTCGGATATTTTCGGTCAGGTCGGAAGTAGGTGGGGTAGTTCGGCACAGTGATTGGCCGTCCTCATGACGCCCGGGGTGTGATCATGATCGTTTGGACTTTTCCCCCTGACATGTATCGCCGTACGAGAGATCTTTACTGGCTGTCATCATCATTGTTGAGTGTGGCAGTGTATAAAACAGAGTGATTTGACGGGGAGTCAGAGGGCAGACTTGCTTTCGGCGAAGCAATTGGGGCAGAGAGCCCGTCAATCCGCCGGAGATCCACTTGGTTGACGTCATAGAGATATGTGAATAGTGTAGTACTTCTCTTAGTATATAAAGGGAGGGTAGTCTCATTTTGTAGGGGTTGATTAAAAAAAATCTTAAAAAGAGTATCATTTGTAAAAAGCACTACAAAAGAAAAACAGCTCGGTAACATTAGACCACCCTTAAAAAGAGGTCGGTCGAGCTAGGTTTGAGAATAAAATTAACACTCTACTTTGTTCCCGTGGACGTAGGTTGGATTCATTCCGCCGAACCACGTAAACCCTCTTGTCGATTTTGTGTTTGTTTAGTCTTCTGCTAAGTTTATCTTTGGTCCCCCATAACCCAACAAATTTACGGTTGAAGGAGGATGGTCTCGGTAGCACTATCCCGATATTGCTCATAAAACTAAAATCACCCGTCAATAAATATAGTGATTACGATAATTTCTCAAGAACCCAAACTTTTTGTCAAAACTTTACTTGTATTTATTGGAGTCAAAGTCGAACTCTCCTTCCTAGTAAAATTAGCATACCGGTTCTTTATTTTTGTATTGGTCGTCATATGTCTTATTTCCCAAATAAGGCATGGGTTGTCCTCATATCTAGAATTGAAAATCTGACTTCATTGGATCTGATCCGATGTCTACAGTTCATTGTTGGAGTGGTCAATTGGACCCAATCA
This sequence comes from Zanthoxylum bungeanum, assembly GCA_019454045.1. Classification (NCBI taxonomy): domain Eukaryota; kingdom Viridiplantae; phylum Streptophyta; class Magnoliopsida; order Sapindales; family Rutaceae; genus Zanthoxylum; species Zanthoxylum bungeanum. The sequence continues at coordinate 201,252 of SKCR01005062.1, forward strand.
GGTTGGGCTTGAGGTTAAAAGGTTTTGCACCCAAAAATTTATGCCAAAAATCTACCTCAAATATCTATCCCCTAGATTTTGATATCAACGAGTCACACGAGTTGATGTTAGGAACTCAAAAGTGGTATTACAGTTGGAAAAAGTGTTTGTCTATACCTCCATCTCATCTTGCCAAGAAACCTTTCTAGTGATATTCTTCAGGTAACAAAATTCGTCATGGTGGAAAATTCAACTATCAACATCTATCCCATATAGTTCTTGGTATCAAAGAGTCATGCGAGTTGATGTCAGGAACTTAAAAGTAGTACCGCTATTGAGTCCGAATTTTTGCATTGATGTGATAAGTGCTAGCAAAGAGCTACTAATGGTTTTAGTGCATCTTTTCCGTCGAAGAATTGGAGTCGCCCCTAGGGTTTCTCCCCACATATTGTCAACATTTAATGGGTCATCTATGTTGGGATATATGACTTAAAACATCATGTAATATGTAAATGAGGTTATTATTGTAATAATAAAAAAAATGAATTATTCATTTATCAATTGTTTAATTTATTCTCATATTATAAATTATCTCATATATCATTGATTACTCATGTACTTTCAGACTTAATATATGAGTGTCATACACAAGATGATTTAATTTTGAAATTAACAATTTAAAATAGTCCATTAATAGCAAACAAATATTTGTTAGACATGAGAATACAAACACCTTATATGATGTGATTATATGGGACTAGGCCCAGATAAAAATGATTTTTTTTAATATCCATTAGATAAAGAAAGGCATATCAGTCTATTAGATTATCATATATGAATTGATCTAAATCCTAAGTGTATTGCAAGACAGGCTATGCCATTTCATTTACATGGGTGAGATCAGTAACTTCGTATTTTAGAGACATTGTTTGTTGTGTAGCTAGAGACGTTTTACATAAAAATGAAATTCACTCCTTCTTGCGAGAAGTAGATGAGTATATTCCTTAATGGTTGATTCGGTACTTGAATGATTAAAGCGTTCAAGTCTTTTTATTACGAATAGAAAGATAAAATTCATAATAGTTATGAATAAATCGTTCATTAGAGAATCAATAATATTTAAGACACAATAAATAATTAGATGGATATATCAGACATTATGACTCGACTCAAATTACAAGATACTCGTGGAGGGTATTTCCAGAATAATATCATCAGTATTTTTAATTTATTATATTTTCTTAAATAATAATAGATTTTTGCAATTATATAAAAATAGTTTCTATTCATATTGATTTAACTAAATACTCTTATATCATTTAGTATTTTTCAACATAAATGAATGATTTTTAATGACTTTTAGATAATCTTAAGATTTGGATTTTGTGTTTTTTAATTTATTTTTTCAATCTTATGAATTGTACACTTATCGATTAATTTTTAACTATTTTTAATTAATTTCTGATTAAACTACTTAGTTCGATGGGTTGAATGTTATTATGTCATCGTTAAAAAGGCCGCTACAATAATTATTTTGACCATTTTATCGGGAGATAAACAAGAAGCTCCACCTATCAATCTATAAATACGTACACTAGGGGTGGCAATTTGGGTCAGGATTTGTTTATTTGTTCGATTCGATTCACTTTAAAGCGAATACATGTTTGAAAAAATGGATTCGTTTAATAAATGGGTCAATTCGATTCGTTTATTAAACGAATCGAATACGAATTTAAGCTCATTGATTCGTTTATTCGTTTAGGATTCGTTTTATTATTTTTATTTACTAGTTCTTATTAATTTTCAATTAAAATTCGAGAAATTATAACTAATTATCATTGAAAAGTAATATTTTCGATATTTGGTGAGGTATTTTTAGTAAATATATTAATTATATATTTCATATGTATATATTTATGAAGAATTAATGTAAATCAAGTGTGGTAAATTATTTTATTAAATAATATAAACGAATAAACGAATATTATTCGATTCGTTTAATAAACAAATTGAATACGAATCCTGATATTAGGATTCGTTTAATTAACGAATAGAATACGAATCCATCACATTTTGATTCGATTCATTTAGGATTCGATATAAATTCGATTCGTTGATTCGTTTTGCAACCTTTAACGTACACTACTTTATTTTTATAAGAGTAGTGATAAATGTATTTCATAATTATAAAATAAGTATATAATTTTAATTTTAATCCATTCAAGAGAGTTTGTATATATAAAAAATTATTTAATTAAATAAAAAAATTAATTTAAAATTATAATTTAACTATGATTCTAAACTAATAAAATATTCATTGAATACATTTATTATGATTGTTTTCATGAACCTGGTTGGCAAACCCAAATGACAATGTTTCCATTTCAAATGGACCTACCCGTCACCTAATGTTGTATTTAAAGCTACATTAGTGGTTCCCAAGATAGATCTGCCCAAATCTAGTATTTAATATTGACACTCTCATATCTTTTTAATACAAGTGTATATCCTTCTTCAAGTCAAAATTATCTTATTCTTTTTGGCTTTAGTTTTTGTGAACAGCCAGTTAAAAATTGGTAATTAAATATTGTTGCATAATTGACAACCCTGTCATAAAAAAACTAACAGAAGAGTGCTTTTGTTATTGGTCTAAGCCTGTAACTTAAAAGTTACCACTAAAGTGTTTTGTTTGTTACATATTTACAGTTTTAAGGAAACTGTAATTGACATGTAGGTGTTTTATAAATAACACGAATACTGAACATCATTAAAAAAAGGTTGTAATTGGAGCAGCAACTAATAAGTGATTAGGGAAAATAGATGAACTGTAGAGGAAATTGAGGGCCCAAAAAAAAAAAAAAAAAACAACTTTTAGGTGAGGCTTTAGTTCATGTCAACTTAATTTGGGCAACAAATTAACATTTCATTATCTATTTCATATGCACAAGACGTAATCGACCCATCTGGTAGTTCTTTATCATCCATCACCTCACCTCAATTCTTCTTTAATGTCTTCCGTTTGCCAGACTACATCTTTTAGTCCCGATGAGAAATTTTTGTAGAACTGCAATATGATCATCAGAGAATATATGTCATAAACATGCCTTGTGAAACTCTGATTAATGATTCATAATTAATCTGATTCCCTCCACAAACTAAGATGAAAACATGAACATGCCTTGTGAAACTCTAGTGTGTCACCTCCAGTTTTGCGAACCTCCACAATGTGCAAAGAGGGAGCCACCTCGAACACCTTAAGTTAAGAAGCCACTTTAGTCATCGAAATTGTAATTAGTTATGAAAATACATGTCACAGGCAATGTTGTGTATTTCTTGATTATCCATCCTTCAAACAGACATTGTTTGCAAAATCATATACAAATGAAATTTGAAATTTACGATTCCTTTATATTCACAGCAGTTAAAGACTAACTCACCAGACCAGAGAGCAAGAACTCAAAAATGCAACCAGCATATTTAAATCATACATAAGATCATTAATTATTATGTTTGCAACAATGGCGATGGTATCAAATAGTTCCGTACCTCAGTAGCTACCGAGAGTTGGCCTTTCCTTCCAGTTTTGTCACCTTGTAACTTCATCTGGTTCAAATAAATCAAGAAATGAGAATCAAAAAGAAGAATTTTTATATATGGCATTCAAATGCGAAGCAATGTAAATCAGCAGGTGCACCAGGAACAATGGATAAGTTTACCTTGTAGTTCCCCTTGCGAACATTAAATCCCAGTGGCTTTGCAGCTTCCTCAATTTTAGACATGATTTCTTTTGGAGGATGTTGGGAAGTAAAACTGGTTTCTCGCTTAACAAGACCCTGGAGATACAATTTCCAGACAGATGAGAGAGATATATTCAGCCAACAATAATAGCTTTGTGATACAAAGTTTTCTTTTTTGATGAATGTAATCATTCATTTAATATGGAAATTGCAGAGGTAGGAGGCAATTTTGGATAAGGCAATCTATACAAGTTTTTTAATTTTATTTATTAGGTAGACTAAGTGAAATTAGAAGGAATAGATGAATCCTGAAAATAAGTTTTTGGTAAAATATATATAAAGTGAGGGCCATACGTTGGTTTCCATATAAGTATATGTTCCATGAATAATTATGAACGAAAAAGCATAAAACTGATAGTACATACCGACTGTTTCTCAAACAAATTTTCAAGGCTGAAACTCTTGGTCCTTGAGATTAGCTCAAAAGCATTCATTGATACAGGTTTTTCTTTCTTCTCGGTCACAAGATGTTCCTGTCATAATACACAAATAAATAAATAACCCCAGGCTAAACTTCTGCCAAGTTGATTATATTCTCAGTTCATAAAATCCTGAGCCCGGTCCGCCTCCCATGTTGGATCTTAATACTTAACAAACTGAATAATCTCAGTGTCAATTTAATACACTGCAATAAAGTGTAGAATAGTATGTACGCTGCATTGCAGGGTTGATAAGTAATACTCTGTAATTGTAGATTAATAATGCATGAATCACCTTGATTCTCAGAAATACAGTAATGTCATTTATAATAATCTTCCAATAATTTATTTGGTTCTGAGAATTGAAACATAGATATGACCAATTTCTTACCTTCGAGTCATTGAAGATAGCATCGACATCATCAAGATTCACATCCTCTTCCTTTTCAAAATGTGGTGGTTTGTACCCTTTCTTGAACCACTCATCCTCTAACATTTGAGCAATAGTCATTCGCTGCAGCAAAAGAAATCACAAGTTAACTGGAATACAAGCACTTTAAAACATCCCAATCAATAAAACCACAAAATGGCAGACAGGAGGGCGATAGAGAAAGTACTTATGAAACTTGAACCATTTAAGAATTTTGCTTACCGTAACAGGGTTTGGATCAAGGATGCGCTTGATTAGTTTTCTTGATCCAGATGAAAACCAAGATGGACAAGAGAAATCAGCCCTACAAATCTGAAAAATTTATATGAACAAGTATTAGTGTATATTTTGCAGTCTTATCATCCACAAAATAGAAATAAAGTATACTTACTTTTCTATACAAGGCCATAAGATTTGACTCATCAAAAGGCAAGAATCCAGCCATAAGTACAAAGAGAATAACCCCACAGGACCAAACATCAGAAGCTCTACCGTCATACCCTTTGTCATTGAGCACCTGACCAGGAAAAAGAATGTCACCCAGAAAGAATACAAATAGTTGCAATATTGCCATCCCCCATCTCCATAAACTCATTAATAGATACCTCAGGAGCAACATAATTTGGTGTCCCACAAGTAGTGTGAAGCAGCCCATCCTCCTACAAAAAGAAAAATTTTAGTAAGCTCTGCGCCTCTGCCTACATCATACATATAGCCCCAAATGGCTTTTCCTGATTTTCCTCAAGTGAATCACATATTTTAAACAATTAGAAAAAGAACATCCACAGTTAAATCATACTAGAGCTATTCTGATGCTAGTACAATATATCTTCCAGGTATAGTAAAATTTAGTGGCATTCTTCGTTGGTATGATTACTTACCCGTACTTGTTGTGAAAATGCACTTAAGCCAAAATCTGAAATTTTAAGAAAACCATACGAGTCTAGAAGAAGATTCTCCGGCTGCAGACATGTGAGTAACATATTAAATGATGAATCAGAATTAGTTGAATTTCTCCAAAAAGTCTAGAAAATAACAACATATATTGACATTACTATAAGGATGAACTTTGGTGTAAGGGTAAAGTTATTTTATTGTGAAATGGAGATCACAAGTTCAAGTCGCTGAAATAATCTCTTTACCAAAAACTAATAAGGTAAAACTACCTACATATTGATTCATCCCAAAAACCCACAAGCACTAGCTAGGCCATCCTTGTATTGACATTACTATGAGATAAAAAAAATAAGGAAATGAAATTTGCCAAACCTTCAAATCTCTATGGAATACCCCTCTGCTATGACAAAAATCAACCGCATTAATGAGCTGCTGGAAATATCTTCTGGCTTCATCCTCTTTCAATCTCCCATGCTTGGCCTAAGAAATTAAACAGTACATTAAAGGATAGATCTATGTAACTGGCAGTTGATTCGCCAAGGCAAACATACTTACTAAAAGAAATGTATGTATAAAACTAATATAGTGAATTCGGTGTAAACTCCGGAAGCATGTACAATATTGTCTTACAATTTTATCAAAGAGCTCGCCCCCATCAATGAACTCAAGAACGATGTAGATCTTTGTTTTGCTAGCCATAACCTGTATATCAAATGAATAAGTCACATAATTCACAGATACACATTTGCAACTCAAATTCCATTATCAATTGCTGATTCAAAATTTTAAATGTAAAATCACCCGCTTAAATAAGCAAATGTAACAATCTCCATGCACAAGACCACAGAACAAACAAAAGTAAAAGCTACCTCAATAATTTTAATAACATTCGGATGTTTGATTAGCTTCATTGTTGATATTTCTCTTTTAATCTGCCAACAAAAGTGGCAAAGATTAGCAATAATCCATCGTGAATCTTACTGTGTTCTCGCGGGCCCCGGAAACATAAGATTAAGAATAATAAAACTACGAATACGTAAGCGTCTATACCTGTTCAACCATCTTGTGACGGAGAACTTGATCACGATCGACGATTTTAATGGCCACGAATTCTCCAGTCTCAACATTCTTAGCGAACTTGACCTTGGCAAAGCTACCCTCACCGAGGGTTCTTCCCAATTCATACTTCCCTACACGTGTCCTCGATGCCGGTACTTTCACGCTCATTTTCTGATATTAAAAGATACAAACGATATTGATTTTATTTCTTTATTTATCGCCTGAAAAAGCTTTTGAACGATATGAAGGTAGATACGGTACGGTGCTTATGAATGTTTTGTTGTTACTTGTTAATGGTGTTCGTGGGTCCCATTTTCCGCCTTCTCAACCAATTATATTGCGCCGTGTAATTTCCGCGTCTACCTGATTGAAATGATTTGGCCTTTTTTAAATTAATAACAACCACATCCAGAGTCATCAAATTACCAATTTGGCCCAATAGATAACCGCGCGTAGACTCCTCGTTTATCTTGTCTTAAATTAGTTTATTAATTTATTTTTTTTTAAAAAAACCTTATATCTAAATTTATTTCTTTCTTCATCTTCTCTTTGAACACTACATTTTGAAAGTCTTAAATTTTTTTTAATAACATTAAATATCATTTGAAATACACAATATAAATATCATTCTCCATAATTCTTTCCTTATTTTATGCTAAACCAGGGGTTATCTAGTGAAAAAAGAAACAATATACACCACAATATTTTTTTAATAATTAGCAAAATTTTTGATAATTAGTAGTGTGTTACTATTTTCAAACAAAGCAGAGGATAGTTACGTAATTTCAGGCATGGCATTGTTGGGGAATATACGGAACCAATGATTCTTCAATAATTGATAACGTCCAAAAAAAATATGCGTCGATTTTTCCCGCAACCACACCTTCCTGTGTAATGAATTGACAAGTATATCCCTTATCCTGTCATGGAGTAAACAGAATTTTGAATTGGGTATGAAACGCGGAAATCAATATTTGTATTTGATGTATGTTATTAATATGTATGAAAATTGTCCCTTATCAAACCTAGCATACCACGTTTTTGCGGGCCCACGTCCCGGTCCTTTTTTACATAGAGATTTTATCTCTATTTAAACAGAAATTTCAATACTCATTTCTATTCATATAATTAACAAGTATATAAAATTATCTCTTTATTCACCCCTAATCTATCAGGTTCCCCAAATCTTATTCCCATGAAAATTTTTGTCATCCCTAAACGATAAACATGTACATGGTTCGGTTACGATTTGAACCATGCGATTGACTAGACCGCAATCGAATCGTAGACATATGTGGCTGAAACCGCAACCTTAAACATGATTGAATCGTTTTTTTTTATATAATATAAAATAATATAAAATTAGAAAATATAAAATTAATATATTTATTATTTTGTAAAAAAAATTGCACTTAATTAAGTTGCCAACGTATCCTCTTGAGGTGTAGAGGATTCAAAACTCACGTAGTTCTATTACATCTTATTTTTAATAATTTACCCTATTTATATTTTATTCATCCTCATCTAGGGAAGGCGGTACGGCCTTTGAACCTTCAATATTAGTTGCGTCTATGTTATCACACAAATATTCAAAAGTAAATGTTAAATATTTCATGATAATAAATTTAGTTATATTATCTTTCCATTGAAATTCATTATATTTAAATAATTTAGTAGAAGAACTTGTACCAGAAACAGAAAATCGTGTCATTTTTGTTTGTATTGTGTCAATTTTAAACTCAGCTTTATGATTACTCCTCATATGACCCGTCATAGTTCAATACCCACATGGTATTTGTATATTTTTCCACAATAATTACAGACATTAGTCTTTTTACTAGTGACATCATTCACGACCAGAGTGAAATATTTTATCAATATTTCAGAACCTCGATTTTTCACTTGACGATGTGAAGTCTTTGTTGGGATTTTTTTGGGGTATTAGCGGATAACGCAACGGAATGTGGAAAATCAAAATATTCCGATTTCAAAATTTTTCTTGGACAATTAAAATAAACTTATTTATTTTAATTACTCAATACTTAAAATTTGAAATTTTTACCCAAGAAATCAAATTTCTTCTTAATTGTCGAATTGCCCCAATACTTTGTATTTGGATCATTTTAGTCCTTAAATTGTCAAATACAATTTTGAGTGATTCGAAATCAGTACCAAAATGATTTTCAACATGTCCATTACATGAAAATACAAATTGCAACAAAAATCCCACAAAAGGACAAAATTGTCGAGAGCCCCATATAAGATTTCATTTTGTGCATTTCAGTCCAATCTTGTTCAAAACAAGTCAAGATCAAAATCAATCAATCCCAAAATTAATATATCATTATACATCACATATATGAAAAGCCCCAAATTTGGAAAGGGTTAAGAACCCTAATTTCACAAATTAGTCCAATTAATAAATTAATCAAAATTAAACAAATTCAACATTTTAATTCAATCTTCACAACATCAAACAAGTCTCACCACTTTGAAAAAAACAAGAACAATTCTAGGTCATCAATGAGTGGCCTAACAACTCTAAAATGACAACATGATTATCAAATAACCAAAAGAGAGCTTAATAACTAATTATAAGCTTACTTTAATTAATATACATGCTAACATCCTTCATTCAAGTTTCCAACCATTTTATTACATGTTTAAAGAGTAGAGAAAATTCCAAGCAACAAATATTGAAGCCAAGAATCATAGAAATAATTTTCTAGTTGAAGAAAGTTAGAAAAACTTACAAAATTCCAAATTTTGCTTAAGGTTTCTCTTTTATTCTTCAATCTTTTCTCACAAACTTTCTTTGTAATATGTTACGGTAGCTTAACGTAATGAAAGAAAATGAAAGAAAATGATTTATACTCCCCCCCCACCACTTGGCCGAATTTTGGGAATAAATAAATATCTAGATATTGGTTTTTGTTTCAATTTCATAAGCTTAGTTTACTTGTTGTAATTGATCACTACAACATTTAATGTATTACAACAAGTCAAACCATCAAATAAATCCATTTCCTAATTTAATCATAATTAAAGATATTTATATTTTTAATTACTTTAATTATTTAACAATTAAATAATTAAATAATTATTTAAATATGTTGACAGCTGATTTTGGTCTCAGGGCAATATGGGAATATTACTCCCGAGACAATCCTCCCTCAATAGTGAATTTGTTTGGTTATGGGCGACCAAAAGCAAACTTAGCAAAAGACAAATAATACGCCAATCGACAAAGAGATTTAGCGTGGTTCGGCGGATCTTGGTCCGACCTACGTCCACGGGCACAAAAAGGATGATGCTTTTATTACTCAAACACGCTTCTCAGCTCTGCGTCTTGTTTTTTACAAGTCTGATGGTAATGATTCTGATCCTGATCTTGGTTCTCTTCTTATTCTTCCTCTACACTCACTCTACCCTCCTATTTATAATGGTGAAGAAATCAGATTCCTATTTGTACAAGAATTCCCAGTTGGAGATGGCTTCCTTTTCCTATAAGGATTCCTAGTCAAAACTATTCCATTTTCCCATAAGGATTCCTAATCAAAACTATATTTACTTTCTTTATCCTACTAGGACTCTGTCTCACTAGTTTTCCCCATGAAAATAGGATAACTTGTCGTCTTATCCGCAAGAATATGGTGTCATCTTCTGGAGCATATCTCGTTATCTGGTCGGTCTTCATGAGGTCGGTCATGATGGTCATTTGAACTGAGAATGCTTCCGCCGATCTGATAATGCCCGGTCATCTGAACCGAAGTGGTCGGTCACCTACCATTAAGTGCTCGACCCTCACTTATGTGGTCGGTCATGATGGTCCTTTTTAATGATTTTGACCAAGGAGGGAATTTACCCTTTTACCCATGTCGTGCTGCTTAAATATCATAGTGCCTAAAAAACACCATCAACATCTATCCCCTAGTTCTCGGTAACAACGAGTTTGTGAGTTGATGCCGGGAACTATAAAAAGATGGTGTGTCAATGAATCCGTCGGTGGTCACTTCAGGAACTGCAGAGAAAAATGCATTGGCTGCAAATCTGGTCATTCCTGCCATCTTCATGAGCTCAGTTAACGAGGATCCTGATATCTACCTGTGGAAAAAATGCTTTGCCCTTATGCTGATGACGATCGACTCGGTGGGATGTAACCCGACCCCGAGCTAAGAAGAACATTTGGCTCTGGGGGAATGTCACCTCCCCAAACCAATAGAGGGCCGACCATGGGGGAGATGCTCCGATCCCATGTCGATGATAAGTCTCTCGGTGGGACGTATCCCGACCCCGAGCTGAGAAAGACTTGGCTCTGGGGGAATATTACATCCCCAGTCCAAAGAAGCCGACTCGGTGGGACGTAACCCGACCTCGAGCTGAGAAAGACTTGGCTTTGGGGGAATGTTACATCCCTAGTCCAAAGAAGCCGACTAGGTGGGACGTAACCCGACCCCGAGCTGAATAAACCATAAGGCCTCGGCGGAACAAAATCCATCCCCGAGCCGAATAAACAAGTGGCCTCGGCGGAACGAAGTCCAGCCCCGAGCCGAATAAACATCGATCTCGGCGGTACATACAAGAGCAGACCCGAGCCGGAAGAGACATCGGTCTCGGCGGTACAAGAGCAGACCCTAGCCGGAAAGAGACATCGGTCTCGGCGGTACAAGAGCAGACCCAAGCCGGAAAGAAACATCGGTCTCGGCGGTACAAGAGCAGACCCGAGCCGGAAAGAGACATCGGTCTCGGCGGTACAAGAGCAGACCCGAGCCGGAAAGAAACATCGGTCTCGGCGGTACAAGAACAGACCCGAGCCGGAAAGAAACATCGGTCTCGGCGGTACAGAGCAGACCCGAGCCGGAAAGAAACACCGGTCTCGGCGGTACAAGAGTAGACCCGCGCCATAAAACAAATATCAAAACCATTGTGTGAGCCATAACAAAAAAGCATAATCAAATGTCAACCTAAGACATAAAAGGTCTTACTCACCTTTTTGGGATCCGTTGCCTTTCTTGCAACTCTACAAGGGTCACTACAAGCAAGGCTCTTCTTAATACATCCTCTCTGCATCTCAGCATTCCACGCATTCGACCGGATGACTTCCGCTATCAACTTGGTCGACCTCAAAAACCGAATGGTCTATGTACAGACTGAGATAGCCTTCTTTCACCAAGTCTTCCACCTGCTCCCGCAGGTCTCTGCACCCATTCGTGGCATGTCCCCTTACGTTATGGTAGATACAGTATTCCCTACTATTTCCCTCCTCAATCGGGAACCTTTTCAAATTAGGCTCAGCCAACAGACCTTTATCCTGGATTTCCCGAACTATCTGGGCCATAGGTTTATTCAGGGGGGTGTATACTGTTCTCCCCGCGACACGGTTGACTTGGACAGATGACTTTATCTTTTGAACATGACTACTCGGAGGTGTCGGTCTGAGTTTCTTCTGCTCCGGGATTGGTCTCCTCAAATTTCTAATCGAATCCCACTGATTGTCTGACCTGAGTATCTTAGCCTTTCGGGTGTCTACTCCCCGGGCAATCTTTTTCTCCTCCTCTATTAAGATAAACTTCCTTGCCAACTCCAGGGAAGTGGCATAATCCGATACGTCTTGAATCCTCAGGTGAGTCCACAACTTCCCGACCTTCAAACCTCCCTTGAGACTTTCTAGCGCTTCCGATGACTCGTACGCTCCGACCTCGAGCACCAAATTGTGGTATCTTTCAATAAAATTCCTCATGGGCTCATCATCCCCCTGCTTCATCAGTCTCATTCTCCCACCATTTTCTTGGGGACGCAGGCCCCTTTGAAGTGTCGAACAAATGACCTTCTTGAAGGGGTTATTTAGGGGGTGAATCCGGTAACGCAGCGGAAGCGGTGAAAATCCGATTTTCAGATTTCAAAACTTTTTCTGGGATTAATTAAATAAACATATTTATTTAATATTCCAATAATCAAATTATGAAAATAAATCAATAAAACAATTTTAAGTGAATTTACCAAATTACCATTGCTTTGTATTTTTGTCCGTTTTAGTCCGAAATTGATCCAATCAATTTTGAATGATTCTAAATCATTTCTAAGATGAACTTATGATGTTCAAAACATCAAAACACCAAAGCAACCAAAATCCCCAATTTCTTACTCAAAAGCCGTGAGCACCATTTGGTGTCCAATTTGTGCATTTTGCACTTTCATGCTTCAAGACACATCCAAATGATATCCAATCAACATGAAACTTTATATGCATCATATACACACATAAATACACAACATATATGAAAACCCCCAAATTTGGAATTAGTTAAAAACCCTAATTTTTCAATTTCCTCAAATTGGACAAATTAGACCAAATACATTAAATCAATTACTTCAATCATCATTCTTCCATCCAATTCAAGTCTCAACACAATGAAACAACTCAAGATCAAATCTAGGTCATTTAAGAGTGGGTCAACAACTCTAGAATAGCAACATGGTTTCATAAACCTTAAAAGAATACATATAACTACACTAGTTACATTCTTTCTTCACCATACATGCTCAACACTTCATTCAAACTTCCATCAACAAAACACAAAGAAATAAAGAAAGAAATTATCTAAGAACAACATATGTTGAAGCCTAGAACCTAAGGAACATATTCCTCTCTAATAGTAAGTTTGAAAAACTTACTAAATTCCAAGTTTTTTCTTTGATAAGTCTTTCTTCTCTCAAGCTTTCAAAGTTTCTTCAATGGAGTTTGTTTGTATAAAGTGTATTAGGTTAAGTGTTAAATGAAATGAAAATCAATTTATACTTGTTCATTTGGCCTATGGCCGAAAATACCAAAGACAAAAACAAGGAAAATTAATTTCAATTTCATTTCAAGTTTCATTTGGTCAACTTGCACAAATATCTTATAAACGACTTTATTAGATATTTATTTTGGTCAACAAATGCAACTAATGTCATTAACTTTAATTATCCTAACATAAGATATTTATATTTTAATTAATTTAATCATTTAACAATTAAATAATTAATTAATTAATCAAATACAAATATATTAAATATATGTACAATATTTACATTAAATATTAAAAACATATATTCATTTAGGAAATAAGTCAAATAACTCATTTTGACTATTAATTAATGTGTATTTAAATTAATCAAGTATTAAATATAAATACACAATAATTAAGGAAATGACTATCTAGTCTCTTTAGCATGTATCTTGCGTTTAACCATTAAACGACTTTATAAATAATCAATATTATTTATTTATGTTGCTCTAGTGCTCAACGAGTATGTTTCATTATTGAGACTCTCTAGGTTCAGGTATATCCGTCACGAAATCAAATTTCATGTCCATAATCTATCCACCCGTAGATTATGACGATCACGGATAATCTCGCTGAACCATACAGGTCGAGGTCATCGCAAATGTATAATTCCTCCGTCACAGGTATCCGGATAAATCCCAGAGATATAGATGTAAACGTCAAATCTCTATCGGGATTATCCAGTCGACTATTCTATTAGCAATCTCAAAAAGAATGTTTAGAACTAGCTTCTAAACTTACCATGGGCCCATGGTTTTATCCGATTGCTAATCATATGGACTACCTATGCTCTGGTACACAGAACTGACGGATCCTATCTTGATACACATAGGACACCCTGAGGATCTATCTACACCCAACGAACAGGCGGAGGTCTGATCTAAATAGATCGGTGACGTGACTGCCGTCTAAGTGTAGAAGATGTCTCATGTGCCCACAATGGCATCTCAAGTCTAAGAATCACAAGTGCTACTCAACCCAAGAAGATTCTTATTGACGCTGGTGTACCATCCATTAAGAATCTTCGGTGAGTCGTTCAGTGTTTATCCGCTATAAACACCTACACGTCTATACTAGTCTCCAAGACTAATGGTTCATTGAGAAACCATTGGAATCATATATTCCAGTATACGACATGTACCGGTCTCAACGGGTTTACTATACTGACCAAGTAGTGTAAACCTTGACCAGGAACTGTCTGAGAATGACAACGTCATGATACTTCTCAATGTCCGTTGCGACGCTTTTGCAACTGTATCATGACTAATCATTCTCGGGTCATTACGTCTTTACCATATAAAAGATTAGATTATATTATAGAAACTGCATATATTATTACTAATAATAATGTTTTACAGAAGTATTTAACAAAATACAACCGGGGAATTGGCGCTCTGAGCACCAACCCCTACACTTCTGAGTTGAGCGAAGCTACTGATGCTTCCCGGGAAAGATTTCTGAACCACAGAATGGCAGACCCGCCCAAGGTTAGGGGGAATACTTTGCAAATGGCATCCTCTACTACCCCTTGGACCTCCATTAATATGACGAAACTTTCGATATGAGACTTGGATCTGAATGGCCTTTGTAGGGCGTCATGGATGGCATGTTGAAATGTCTTGGGAATTTTTCCGACCTTATTTCTTCTGTGAAAGGAGATTCAACCTCACCGTCCCGAGCATCTGCTGTATCAATTTTGGGGTTTACTCCCCACTTGGCCATTTCTTTTCTTAACCAAGACTTTATACTGCCATCTGTGTCACTATGCCGCCTACCGCGGCCTCCTTCGCTTCTGTCACCATGGGTGCGGCGTTCCTAATCTCTTGAGACTTCCCGTCCAGTTTCACCATGCTTCATATTTCCCCTTCTGGTGTCGCGCGGGCTATCATAGGAAGAATATGGTGATTGTCTCCCCTCTTCTTCTTCCCACGTATCCTCCGTTTGTAAATCTTTTTCTACCACTACGGACCTCATCCCTTAGGGACCCTTCCTCATCGGTTCATCGTCATCACTCACATCGGCGACCCTTTTTCCATATATTATCTCTCATCTTCTTTGATTAGCTCTGGTTTCAGGCTTCTCGCGGTTCCCCCCTTCCATTTTCTCCAGTCGGTGCATCATGGTTTTTAGGAGGGTATGACTATCCTCTCTGTCCTTCCTTATGCTTTCTTCTATCTTCTTCATCCAATCTGTAGCCGGATTCCCCGACGATTGGTGATTTCCACCTTCTGCCATCGTTTTACTACGCGAGCCGCTTTTTCTTGAGTCCCCACAGACGGCGGATTTTGGTCTCAGGGCAATATGTGAATATTACTCCCGAGACAATCCTCCCTCAATAGTGAATTTGTTTGGTTATGGGCGACCAAAAGAAAACTTAGCAAAAGACAAATAATACGCCAATCGACAAAGAGATTTAACGTGGTTCGGCGGATCTTGGTCCGACCTACGTCCACGGGCACAAAAAGGATGATGCTTTTATTACTCAAACACGCTTCTCAGCTCTGCGTCTTATTTTTTACAAGTCTGATGGTAATGATTCTGATTCTGATCTTGGTTCTCTTCTTATTCTTCCTCTACACTCACTCTACCCTCCTATTTATAATGGTGAAGAAATCAGATTCCTATTTGTACAAGAATTCCCAATTGGAGATGGTTTCCTTTTCCTATAAGGATTCCTAGTCAAAACTATTCCATTTTCCCATAAGGATTCCTAATCAAAACTACATTTACTTTCTTTATCCTACTAGGACTCTGTCTCACTAGTTTTCCCCATGAAAATAGGATAACTTGTCGTCTTATCCGTAAGAATATGGTGTCATCTTCTGGAGCATATCTCGTTATCTGGTCGGTCTTCATGAGGTCGGTCATGATGGTCCTTTGAACTGAGAATGCTTCCGCCGATCTGATAATGCCCGGTCCTCCGCCGAACCGAAGTGGTCGGTCACCTACCATTAAGTGCTCGACCCTCACTTATGTGTCGGTCATGATGGTCATTTTTAATGATTTTGACCAATGAGGGAATTTACCCTTTTACCCATGTCGTGCTGCTTAAATATCATAGTGCCTAAAAAACACCATCAACAAAATATAATTATTTTAAAATATGTAATATTTACTTTAAATATTCAAATACATATATATTAATGATATATGTCAAATATCACAATTTGACATTTAATTAATGTGTATTTAATAAAATAATTTATTAAATACAAATACACATTAATTATGAAATGATCATTAGGTCCATTTGCGTGTATCTTTCGTTTAACCGTTAAACGATTTATAAATAATCAATATTATTCATAAAAGTTGTCTGAGTGCTCTACGAGTATATTTCATTAGTGTGACTCTCTAGGTTTATGCATATCCGTCACAAAATCTAATCTACCCACTCGTAAATTATGACGAACACAGATAAACTCACTGAACCATATAGATCGAGATCATTACATACGTATAATCCATCCGTCACAGGTATCCGGATTATTCTAGAGATATAGATATAAACGTCAAATCTCTATAGATATAATCACGTCAACGTTTCTATTAGCAATCTCTTAATAACACTTAGAACTAATTTCTACAGTGTACCACGGGCCCCCATATTGAATACATATGCTCTGTACACAGAACTGACGGATCATTTCTTGATACACACAGGATATCCTGAGCATCAGTCCACACCCAACGAACAGGCGGAGGTATGATCTAAATAGATCGGTGACGTGACTGTCATCAAAGTGTGGAGGATAACTCATATATCCACAATGGTATCTCAAGTCAAAGAATTACTTTGCTCACTTAACCCGAGAAGATTCTTATTGACGTTGGTGTACCATCCATTAAGAATCTTTGATAAGTCGTTCAATATTTATCCGCTATAAACACCTACACGTCTATACGAGTCTCCAAGACTCATGGTTCATTGAGAAACCATTGGAATCCAATATTCCAATATACGACATGTACTAGTCTCAACGGGTTTACTTTACTGACCAAGTAGTGTAAATCTTGACCAGGAACTATCTAAGAATGACAACATCATGATACAACTCAATATCAATTGCGATACTTTACCATATAAAAAAGATATTATATAATAGAAACTGTCTATTTTATTCATAATAAAATGTTACATAAGTATTTACAGGGAAATACATAAGAAAATTGGTGCTCTGAGCACCAAACCTAACATCTTTTCATCGGAGCCAGTAGCCTCAGCCTCACCAATGTTGGTGTTGTGTGACGAGCTTGCTATTATATTGAAATATGACAATCGAGCGAATTGAGATTTGAGAGTAATTAGGGGTGGCAAAACGAATCAACGAATCGAATTTGAATCGAATCTTAAACGAATCGAATCAAAATATGATGGTTTCGTATTCGATTCGTTTATTAAACGAATCCTAATATCAGGATTCCTATTCGATTCGTTTATTAAACGATTCGAATACGAATATTCATTTATCATTTAGTCAATTATATTATTTAATAAAATCACTTACCACACTTGATTTACATTAATTCTTCATAAATATATATATATATATATATATATATATATATATATATATGAAATATGTAATTAATATATTTACTAAAAATACCTAACCAAATATCGAAAATATTATTTTTTCTATGATAATTAGCTATAATTTCTCGAATCTTAATTGAAAATTAACAAGAACTAGTAAATAAAAATAATAAAACAAATCCTAAACGAATAAACGAATCAATGAGCTTAAATTCGTATTCCATTCGTTTAATAAACGAATCGAATCGAATTGACCTATTTATTAAACGAATTCATTTGTTCAAACCCGTATTCGCTTTAAAGCGAATCGAATCGAATGAATAAACGACTCATGACCCAAATTGCCACCCCTAAGAGTAATTAAATATATGAGAAATTAAGAGAGTGAAGAAAATAATTTTTTTGTGATTTTGGAAAATGAATTAAATGGGTATTTATAGATTTTTTTTAATTTTTATGCCTAAAAACCCCAAAATATAGTTGTTAGTGTTGGGGCGGTTGTGGGACCCATAAGGTCGGATCAGTTGATGAGGCCCAGGATGCAACCCATGATGGACACGGACGGACCACCACCGTGCATGTTCCAAAAGGTCCAATCACGAGGTCTCGAGCTAAGAAGATCTAGGAAACAGTGCATGGATTCATACAGAAGATTATATCTGACTATTCCAGCATCTATACTACATTGAGTATGGGCTTGAAGCTGGATGAACCCAAGATGGTGAACCTTATTCAGGTCGTGGAGCAACGAGATACTTAGGCCTATTTTACTATAGTTATTTCATAATTTTTATGATTTTATTTAGGGTTTGACATTTGTTTTATTTCGGCCCTTTATTTATGTTTGAGCGTATTTCTTTTGATTATTATTTTATGTTTGGGAATTAGGTTAAGCGTGCAAGGGTTTTCACGTGGGGATAACTTAGCTTAGTTTTAGGATACGCGCCTGTTGGCGGTGGGTAGTTTCGTATTTGTCCTTTTTGGGTTAGGTTTTTAGTTGAAGCCTCCTTATAAAAGGCTAACTTTTGGTTATGTTTTAAAAATTATTCTTGAATAAAAATCATATCAATTCGTGAGCTTGAGAATCCCTTAATTTGTTCTCACTGGTTTTGGCTTATCAAAGGCATGTTAATCCTTTTGTGGCGCCCCATTAGTACCCTAGGTCTCTGTTGCTTATTCTTCAGAGGTTTAGAGTTTTTATCCTAACTGTCTTGGTTTTTCTTGGGAGTGGTTTCAATCTTGTGTGGGTTTGTTGGCTTGTTCCAGGCAGGTTCTCATCAGTTGGTATCAAGAGCAAAGGTTCCAAGGTCATTTCACATATATGTTCTGTTTTTTGTTCATTATATTGTCACGTGTGTTCTTAGCTTCTATTTTGCGTTTGTTTTCTTTCCTGCATTTTTCTTATTTTTCATTACCTTTTGCGTCTTTTTTTCTTGTGTTTGTTGTGTTGTTTTGTGTTCTGTTTGTGCGTCTGTTTTTGCTCTCGACGTTTGTGCGTATTTCTCTTGGCTGTGATTTTCCTTGCCTACGTTTGTGCGATTCACATAACCTAGGGTTCTAAAGCCTTAGACTCTTTGCCGCAGTAGGTAAAACTTGGTGAGATTTTGGAACTAATCGAAATCAGGTCAATTCCACAACACCAAACGGTTTAGAAGGTCCGAGGGACGCGATTTAAAAAATGACGCGATTGAGGTAATTACTTGTGCATGTTTAAAAATTCCAAATTTCGAGTGTAATCACTTACTAGTTGTCATCTTTGCCGCAATCGATAGTGTACTTGTTTTCTTCTTCCATCACATTTAACTATCTTTATTTATTAATTCTCGTGAATCATTTCAGCGTCTTGTTTCCCTTCTGATTGTGTCTACCTATCTGTTGTACTTGCTATTGAGCTGAACAGTGCTATTTGGGACAAAATTAAGGATTTCGGCCATACTAGGCTCAAATCCTTTGAGAACTCATCTAAGGGCAAGAGAGGTAAAAGGCAAGTGTGGGTGAGCTTAGATTCGGGTAAAATCCATTAGAGTGGCAAACACGAGAGAATTGGAATTGAAAGGATTTTTTCTTTGCTTTAATTGTTTTTTTATTTCTAATGTTTGTTACAGTTGTAGAGTTTTTTTTTTTTTTTTTTAAAAGAGAAAAAAAAAGAAAGAAAATATATAAATAGTAAGCATGTCCAGAGAAGGCAAAACTTCGAGTCAAAGTGCCAATTCTCCACAGGAGCCCAAATTGAGAGATGTGGCAAATATTGTGACAGCGCTTCAGCAAGTGTTTGTGCGGGTATTAGAGTTGATGACAGATGTTCGAGATGAGGTGAAAGCGATGAGACACAATACCCCACAGGGGAATAGGCCACCACGACCGACTAGAGCTAATGAGGCAGGGCACGTACCCACATGTCTGGTGGGTGACGGAATGTACCCATGGATGAGATGGAGGCCGAGAATGAATTTGTTTATGATGAGGAGCTTGATAGAGTATCAAAGGTAGATATGGGTGGATTTGGGCCTAGAAGAGGTAGGAATGAAAGATCGTTCAGGAGAAATCATGAGAATGAGGAAGATGATGATTTGGGTAAAATCAAGATGGTTATTCCTTCATTCCAAGGCAAGAGTGACCCCGAAGCTTATCTAGAGTGGGAACGTAAGCTAGAGCTCATTTTGGACTGTCATAATTATTCCGAGTTTAAGAAGGTTAAGTTGGCGGTTATTGAATTTACCGATTATGCACTTGTCCGGTGGGACCAAATGATGACAAACATTATGAGGAATAGGGAGCGCCCGATCACTACATCGACGAAATTGAAAATAGTTATGAGGAAGCGGTTTGTCATTACTATCGAGATTTGTATCATAAACTTCAGAATCTTACACAGGGGTTTCAGAATGTCGAAGACTACCGCAAGGAGATGGAAATTGCAATGATTCGCGTAAATATCGAGGAAGGCCGAAAGGCCACTATGGCACGATTTCTAAGTTGGCTGAATAGAGAGATTGCAAATGTAGTGGAATTTCAACATTATATGAAGTTAGAGGATATGGTACATATGGCAATGAAAGTGGAACACCAACTGAAGCGAAAAACTGTATTAAGGAACAATCTGGGTCCAAATAATACATGGAAGCCAAAATATGGAGATAATGACAGGGATGACACCACATCTAAGTTTAGATCAGATGCGCCAAAACCAAGGGAAGATTTCACCACCGAACCTAAATCAAAAATCAATACCCTACCAAATAGGAGTCATGACCTTAAATGTTTCAAATTTCTGGGGAGTGGCCATATAGCGTCACATTGCCCTAATAGAAGGACCATGTATATGAGGGGTGATGGTGAGGTAATTTCAGACAGTGAGGATGTTTAAGAGAAGGTGCCCAAGTTGGAGGTCGCCACTAATGAAGAATGGGTTGAATATGCAGCCAAGGGGGAGTCCCTTGTGACCCGACGTGCTTTAAGTACCCAGGCCAAGGTTGAGGATGATATGGTACAACAGCGTAAGAACATATTCCATACTAGATGCCTAGTCCAGACAACGTATGCAGTATGATTATCGATGGGGGCAGTTGTACTAATGTGACTAGCACAATACTTGTCGAGAAGTTGGGTTTGACTTTGCTTAGACATCCTAAGCCTTATCGTTTTGTACTGGTTGAATAACAGTGGCGAAGTTAAAGTCAATAAGCAGGTCTTGGTTAGTTTTACAATTGGTAAATACAAGGATAAGATGTTATGTGATGTAGTCCCCATGCAAGCTGAGCATTTGTTACTAGGGCATCCTTGGCAGTTTGACAAGAGAGTGATGCATGATGGGTTTCAAAACATATATTATTTCGAGCAAGATGGAAGAAAAGTTACAGTTATTCTGTTGACACCACAAAAAGTTTTTGAAGATCAAATGAAGCTACAGGCTTCTACAGAGAAAACACCTACAGGCGAGATCGAGAATGTAAGTCGAGAGGCTGAGGTTGACAGTTCCAGGGTAGTAAGCGAGAGAAAAACTGAGCGTGCACAAAATAATGAGAGTGTGGGTAGAATGAAAAATAGTTTCTTTGCTAAATATGGGGAATTGAGGAAAGAGTATGAAAAGAATAAAGTTATGATCCTCCTTTTGTATAGAGAAACTCTTCTGAGTTTTGATGACACTAACTGTTGGACAGTTATGACCCAGAGCGTCACTGTTTGTAAAAGACATTGTGTTTTTTTACAAAATCAACTATGTAGTAATGAAATTTCCTTTTACAGATTTGTAATTTATTTACTTTCATAAATATAAATGGTAAAAGTCCATATGATTAGTTCCGGATTGAGATGATATGAGACAATATCAATCCATAAAGGTTTAATCATTAAATATCCATAGTTGTAGTATTATCGAGACTGGACATCGATAATGCGGAATAGACTAGTATTGCACTTGTGCGCGTTGTGAGGGCATAACGACATAGTTCTCATATATTTAAGTATTGGATACTTTTAAAGTGCGATAGGAGGTTGTGTTTTACCGATGGTACGGAAAACAGCTTCGCTCTGGATAGACCCCGGAATCCCATTGGTAGTATATATATGTGTCTATGGGAGTCCGCTTCAGGGTAGATGTATTTGGTCTTAACTTGAGACTTGCATCGCTAGTACTTGCGACAATTGGTAAACTTTGGTTTTGGTCGTCCAGGGCTTTAACAGGTTCTGTGTACGTCTCTTCTGAGTTTATTGAGAATCGTAGTGTATTGGATGTGATGTCAAGACGGAGGTATCACTTCAGACATATGGAGATAATGATCACGCAGGGATTCAGAACTGGTTCTCTATTGTGTTGCAACCATTGGGATAATATGACAAGGTCATGATTATCCGATTCAAATAGACTAGTTGCTTGATATCTGATATGTGCTTCGTACGGGGCAGACACTATTTCAGCCCCAGGCCTTGCACGTGACATCCGATACTAGATCGCAATACACAATACTACGGTATACTACGCCTGATACAGATCGTATATTCCAGTAAGAATATTTCTTGAGAATTGGGTAGGCATGGCGCTTTGCTAGAAGCCAACCTTGTCTCGTAAATCTGTAAAAATGTAGTACGAGGTACGTACGTGTTCGGATAGTCCGACGACCGTATTTACTGCCAACATATCCAAGGATCTCTTGGGTCGCTTCCCGAAGATTCACCGATGACGTATGATTCAAGCTAAATTAATCTGGGATTAATTGCGGAGAGACTTTATCTTGGATAAAGTACTATTTGAAGAGAGAAAAAGATTAATTTGGAATTAATCATTAAAATAATATATTCGATATATTATTCGAAATTAGATTTCGATGCGGAATTTAAAATTAGATTTTAATTCGGGCAAACGAGTTAATTTAGAATTAATTCGTAAGCGACGTGAATAGTAATTTTGCTAGGCTTAATTATTTAATTAAATTCGATTTAATTACGTCGCGACGGAAGTTGATTAATTCGGAATTAGCGAACTCGAGCCCGGGAGTGTTTGCGGGCCCACTCGCATTCGGAATCGAGTGGGGCCCACATGTCTCATCAACCATCACTTCACATGTCAACTTTAGTTGCTTTAGCTTTATGTGTTTAGGTGAGTTGGTTAAAGAGTGTAAAACACTCCAAATGAAAGTAATGAAAGCAAGTTGTGACATATACCAAATACCACTTTTGGTAAATGATATTAATTGTTTGTGAAACAAAAATTCACAAGCTTCATCTCTCTCCATATTGCCGAAACCAGTGAAGTAAAAACTCTCCCATTTTCTTTCATTTTGACGTGAGTCTCATTAAAGGAAATACAAAGGATTTTGTTGCAAAATCTTCCATTGAGCTATCACTCTTCAAGGGATCATACAAGGTGATTAGGGAAACCTATTCAAGAGCTTGGAAAGACTAAACAAAGCTTGGAGCATTGTGGACTGCCTTGGCCGAATTCTTGGACTGCTTGGAGGAAATATTTTTTATTGTTTGACGTATCCAAATCCGTTCAATGTAAGTGTGTTTCTGCCACTCTTCTTTGTTATTCATTCATCATTCTATGCTTATTTGATCTTGGGACTAATCATAGAAACCAACAATGGTATCATTGAGCCTAAAATGAGCATGAAATGTATTAGGGTAAAATTTGGGGAAAATCCATGTGAGCATGATTTGATTAAATTGAATGGTTGAGTATGCTTGTATGTTGATGAAATGAGGTTGGATTGGATCAATTTCAACAAATATTGATTGGATCAAATTTTGCCCCACCATTAGGCTTGGCCGAATGTGATTACTACCCCAGGTTCTTGGTATTTTTTGTTTTGATGATCATTGGATGAGTTGAAACGAATGGAAATGTCGATTTGTAATTCGATTGGATTGAAAAATGAAATCGGACCAATTTCCTTACCTTGGCCGAGAGCTATATGGCATGTAATGGACTTGATTTTTGATTCAAAAATGTTGGACATTAATTGAACAATTAGATACATAATTAATTGGTTAAATTATTTTTTTTGAAATATTGATTTAGTTAATTAATTGATGTATTACACTTTATTAATTAAGTTATAAAATTTGGAATTTTAAAATTTGGTAATGGGCTTAATTTTGAATTGGGCTTGAAATTATTATATTTGGGCATAATGAGCTTGGTTGGGCCAAGTTGGTTTAGGGCAATTGGATTGGATCCAAATTAGGCCTAAATCATTCCATTAAGTCCAAATGTAATAAATGGGCTTTAAAAGATTAATTGGGCCTTATGGGCTTGATATTGTTTTCTTGGCAAATGAGGGTGATTCCTTACTTGGGCTTGGTAATTGGGTTTGACCCGTATTGACCAAAGCCCATGCCTTATGAAATCAATTGAAAGCCCATCGGACTTTAATTAAACAAACATTGGATGTTAGTTGGGCTTTGAGACCCGATAAGATTACATTTGGAATCTAAGTCGTTAAAGCGCATTAACAAGTGTAAATATGTAATTCGAAATTAAATAGTTGAATTAGTATTGGATACGGATTAAATTAGATTTAACGAGTAGTTCGATATAATTCAAGAATTCGTACTTTGAGTACTTATTCTCAAATGAGTTGGACTCGCGCAAAATCAAATCGTTGTTTGAACATTGGATGATCACATAATTCAAAGACTAATTAATTGGACTAGATTGGTTGAATTGCATGCTATGAATGAATATATGGATGTGTTGAATGAATAGCGTATATCGGATGGATATTAGAAGGGAAAGGGCAATTTTAGAAATTATTGTAAATTTGGAATTTATAAATTGGACCTGCGTGTCCAGCCTTATCTCTCATTATTCTTTGTATTCTCTTCTCACCTAATTCCCCTCAATGTAACGAGGTTTCTATTATTGTATTATGTAATTGGGTAGAAGTAGAATAGTGCTAGCCGGGGAGAGGAAATGGAGTGATTTGTTCTAGGAACAATCTGTTTAAATATCCATCCGCATATCGTTATTAATTTACTTGTCGCGCCTTATGATGTTTTAGAAGTATGCTTAAGGGTGTATGATGAGACCTTAACAAAGATAATAAATTGGTTGCCAATTTACGCGAAAAACCCTCAAAACATATTAAGCGTTTTTCCTTCCGTTGAGTGATTCTTACTCAAGATCCAAAGTTGGCATTGGTTTGTTGGCCAAAGTCAAGACCTTTATCAATTGCGGATGTGTTTGAATCATGAGAGTTTTGTTCCATATCGATGTCTTGTCCAAGTCGTGATTTGTTGGCCAAAGTCAAGATCACTTCTTGTCCATCGACATTGATTACGAAGCTTTCCATGTCAATGGGTCCCGCTTAACTGGAATCATTAAGCTTGTTGTGCCAATGCCAAAGCTTAGTTGATTCAGAGGAAAAAGGTTAGGAAAATATATTGGATATATTGGCATATATACTGTATATATGTTTTGGACTTGGATGTCCATCTACCGGATCTAGGAATTGGATTAGATCCAATTGATCTTCGAGATCTACCTAGTTAAATATCATACAGCTTGTTGCCAAAGTCAAGGTTGTGTGTTATTTAACGGGATCCTAGCCCACTAGGAAACTGGGTTTCCCGAGTACTCGACAGAGGGTTACCAAAAAATAGTGGGAGGCTAGTATTGAATTTGCAATTTCATTCAGATACTTGGCTTTACGCGCTTTCATATTATTTCGTCAAAATTATTTTATTAGTTGGACTAATATAATGTTATTTTTCTTGTAATAGTTAGACTGTACCAATATATCGTTGATTAGATAGTTAGACTATCCAATCAAGATGACAGGAAAGGGAAATGTCCGAGACATTATCATGGGCGAAAATGTCTTCAAGGGCACGAACTTTTCCGATTGGGAAATGAATCTGAGGATAGTCCTTGGAGCCGAGAGGCTCTATATACTATACAGAGACCTATTGGGCCTAAGCCCAAACCTGATGAGCTACTTGAGCTGGAGCTTTGGAAGACTCACAGCGATGATTGTTAAACTACTCAGTCAATTATGCTTGCTGCTATGACTCAGTATTTCCGTCGACAGAACATGGACTTGGATCCCTATAACATGTTGGCGAGGTTGCACGATCTTCACCGATCTAACCGAAGGTCGTAGAGATATGAGTTAGTGAAGAAGCTCTTCCGTTCACGTATGTCAGAAGGCATGTTTGTTGAGTCCCATGTGGTACAGATGATTGCTGACATAGATGAGCTGGCTAAGATGGGGATAGTCTTAGAGGCTAAGATTACTATAGATATGATCTTGCAATCTCTCCCCGACACTTGGAAACATTTCATCATAAGCTATAACCTGATGAACACTGATGATACTCTGGAGAGTTGTTGTCAATTCTCAAGGAAGCTGAAAAGGAGATGCTTAAGGGCAACAAGCACGAGGCGCACTTTGCTTCGACATCTCAGACACTGAGGGTTGGGCCCAAGGCGACTGGAGGTGTGAAGAAGAAGAAGCATAAAAGAAATGGCAAGGCCAAATCGTCAAAGGCTTCTGGGAAGCCTAAGGATAAATCTTAGGATGTTACCTCCAGTGCGGCAAGCGGGGTCACTGGAAGCGTGACTGCCACGAGTACAAGGCGCTCCAGAAGGAGATTAAAGCGGGCAAGAAGACACCAACTTCAGGTATGTTTGTTATTGAATAAACATGACTACTTCTAGTTTTAAAAATTGGATTTTTGATTCTGGTTGTGGTACTCACATATGTACTGATGTGCAGGATCTGCAGATTAGCAGGAGACTGGCCTCAGGGGAGATTGATCTATGCGTCGAAAATGGGGCACCAGTCGCCGTTTTGGCCGTTGGCACTTTTGTTTTAGAACTGCCCTCGGGGCATGTACTTGAACTTAATGACTATTATTATGTACCTAGTTTGACTAGGAATATTATTTCTGTATCTATGTTAACCCAATGTGGGAATACTTTTGTATTCAGGAACACCGGGTGGGTGTTTGTGTATAAAAATGATGTAGAAATTTGCACTGCTGTTGCAAATAATGGTATTATATTTTGAATATAAATCAATCTCAAACATATAATATAACAAACAAAAGGCTTAAAATGAGTAACAAAGATGAAACTTATATGTGGCACTGTCGTCTAGGACACATAAACAAGACTCGCATATCCACACTTTCGAAGAGTGGGTACTTGGACGGATTTGATCCAAATTCATATGACGTCTGCGAATCTTACTTATAAGGCAAAATGCCTAAATCACCTTTTAGCGATAAGGGTGAACGCGCCACCGAACTGTTAGCCCTCGTTCATAGTGACGTATGTGGGCCCATGTCTAGCCAGGCTAGAGGTAGATACGAATACTTCGTAACATTTACGGATGATGCATCACGTTATGGTTATGTGTATCTTATGAGACACAAGTCGGAAACTTTTGAGAAATTCAAAGAGTTTCGACACGAAGTTGAAAAACAGACCGGCAAGAGTATAAAGACATTACGGTCGGACCGTGGTGGTGAATACTTGAGCAATGAGTTTCTAGATTACTTGAAAGAATATGGTATTCTTTCACAGTGGACTCCTCCAGGAACACCGCAATTAAACGGTGTGTCCGAACGGAGAAGCTGAACTTTGTTGGACATGGTTAGGTCTATGATGAGTCGCACTGAGCTACCTGTTTCTTTTTGGGGATATGCACTAAACAGTGCAATTCTTATTTTGAATAAGGTTCCGTCAAAGTCTGTACAGCAGACACCATATGAGATATGGACAGGAAAGAAACAGGGTTTCTCATTCCTGAAGATTTGGGGATGTTGGGCATACGTCAAACGTTTGGAAGGTACCAAACTTGAGACCAAATTGGATAAATGCCTATTCGTAGGATATCCTAGGGAAACCAAAGGATATTACTTCTATCACCCATGAGAGAACAAAGTATTTGTTGCTCTACATGCGGTTTTCCTTGAGAAGGAATTCCTAAATGCAGTGGTTAGTGGGAGGAAAGTAGAACTCGATGAAAATCGGAGTGATACTGTTCCTGGCATAGAATCCTCAATGGAACAAGAACAGTCCATCCGGGATGAGACTGTACCACAATCTTCTATTACACAAGGACCGCATAGATCAGAGAGAGTCAGGAAACAACCTGAGAGATATGGGTTTCTGATCTCACCTCATGTAAATATTAATCTTATTGAGGATAACGAACCGGCTACGTATGAGGAAGCGATACAAGACATTGATTCTGCTTTATGGCAAGAGGCCATGAAGTCCGAAATGGATTCCATGTACACCAACCAAGTTTGGACACTGGTTGATGCACCAGAAGGCGTAAAGTCCTATGGTTGCAAATGGGTCTTCAAGAAGAAGACAGACATGGATGGCAACGTACAAACGTACAAAGCTAGGCTTGTAGCGAAGGGGTATCGTCAACGACATGGTGTCGATTATGACGAAACTTTCTCACCCGTTGCCATGATTAAATCCATTCGGATAATGCTTGCTATTGCTGCATATTTCGATTACGAGATATGACAGATGGACGTTAAAACTGTTTTCCTTAACGGAAACCTTTTGGAGGATGTTTATATGCAACAGCCTGACGGTTTTATCGTGCCTAGACTTGCAAACAAGGTTTGTAAGTTAAATCGGTCCATTTATGGACTGAAGCAAGCATCGCGGTCATGGAACCAATGTTTTGATGAGATCATAAAAGAATGTGATTTCATTCAAAATGAAGATGATCCTTGTGTATACAAGAAGGTTAGTGGGAGAGCACTGACTTTTATTATCTTTTATGTTGACGACGTATTGCTTATAGGCAATTACATTCCCATGTTAACGTTGGTGAAAGCTTGGCTTTCATTGAAATTCTCCATGAAAGATCTAGGAGAAGCAGCCTTTATTCTGGGAATAAAGATATACTGGGATAGATCTAGAAAACTGCTTGGACTCTCCAAGAGCACGTACATTGACAAAGTGTTGAAGAGATTCAACATGGATCAGTCCAAGTGAGGACTGTGCCAGTGTCACATGACGTCTATCTATCTAAGGACATGTGTCCTAAAACTCAAGATGAGAGAAACAACATGAGTCGGATACCATTTGCCTCGGCAGTCGGATCGATCATGTATGCCATGATATGTACGCGACCTGATGTCTCCTATGTTTTGAGCATGTGTAGTCGCTATCAGGCCGATCCAGGTGAAGGTCACTTGATAGCGGTTAAGAACATCCTTAAGTCTCTTAGACGAACTAATGATGCTTTCTTAATCTATGGAGATGGAGAACTTGAGGTAACTGGGTATACCGATGCAAGTTTCCAAACCGACTGTAGGCATTGCATTTTTTCATGTGAAACCCGATGATGAGTCTCAGTTGGAGGCACTACCTTTTTAGTTAAGGATATTGCGGGAAACGGTCGTCGGAAGGGAATTGGTGTTTCATTAGATTTTTATTCACATGTTTAGCGTCAGGCTCACTTGTTGGACCTCCGTTTAAAGCACTATTGGCCCAAACCCACTCACCAAACCAACACAACACCTAGGTTACCAAGACAAAGCCCACACCCACACCCATCTAGGCCCACACGCCCATGGCCTCTAAAATACACCCAAATTAAATTAAATATTAATTTAATTAAATATTAACTAAATAAAATATTAATTAAGTCATTTACCAATTAAATAAGACATAAAATATAATTATACCAAATTAAAATATTGTAACTTCCTAATCCAAAATATTATATACTAAATTAAAGAAAACATTAAATTAAATCATACCTAATTAAGATAAATCACAAATATTATATACCTTACTTAACCAATATCATGCCTAAACAAGATAAATCAAATATTCAACCTTCCTAATTCACCAAAATTTTTTCCCCCCAATCAATCAAATCATTTCCTTGTTTGACACCAAATCCAATCTATTCCTTGTGAGACAAGGGAAAGCCCTAGCCCTTGTCTATATAAACAACCCAAAACCAAAGCCAACCCTCTCCAGAATCTCTCACAATTCACGCCCATACATGCCCAAGAAACCCTAGCACTCCTACGCATACATCAACAAGAAGCAAAAAAAATAATTCTCTTCATCTCCACCCTCACTTCACCGAAAATACACAACCAGAAACAGCAGCCTCATTCACGCATACAGCAGCCCCTTTCCACCGAAAACAGCAGCCTCTGCACCCCCCCAAAACACGCCTGGACAGCACCTAAATCCTTAAAACAGTAACTTAAAAAAACTGCACCCTAAGCCTCCTTAAACAACCGAAAAACACAGCCCTTAGACCCCTAAAAAACGCAAAAACAGTAGCGTTAAAGACCTGAAATAGTAAGCAGAGAATACAGAGAAAAAAGCAGTAAAACGAAGGTCAAAAAGCAAAACGGAGGTCAAACAGCAAACAAAACAGCAAAACAGTGAGCTAAGACGCTAAACCAGTGAACTAGAGAAGTTGAAGAGCTTTAACCCTTCCGATCTCCGTGAAACGTAAGTCTGAAAGTCGGCAAAAAAGGTTAGACCTGAGGGTATTTTTCACACTTGTTTTCAATTTTATCTTTACTATTTATTGAGTTTTGTTCGCATGATTACTATATTAAAATGCATGTTGTGGCCCATTGAGTAGATAAATATGCATATATTGTAAAATGATGTATGTTGTGGCCCTTGAATAAAATGAAAAAATGTGTCGCCTCTCGTGGTATATAGGATGGAAACCCGGATATAAATTTTATAGCCGATTCCGAATGGACGGTAGTATGATCTGTACTCAGGATACAACTCCACGTACCACTTGAGTAAACGGCGCATATTTTGTTTTATGTTGTTTTGATTTGTTTGTCATTCGTTACTTGATTTCCGCATGTTATTGTTTATGTAATGATGTGATCGAGCGCATGGGCTTAGTAAGTTGGATTAAAGGTGCCCTATTCTGAGGGGTTAAAATCATTTACCACGATGCTTTGTCGCGCCGATCGATGTATATTCGGTTGAATGTAAGATGTGTTCAATCGAGTATACGAAGTCCAATATTATTGTCTTTATTTCTATATGCATGATGTGATCGAGCGCATTGGCTTAGTAATTTGGATTAAAGGTCCCATATTTTGAGGGGTTAAAACCCTTTATCACGATGCTTTACCGCGCCGATCGATGTATACTCGGTTGAATGTAAGATGTGTTCAATCGGGTATACGAAGCCAATATTATTGTCTTTATTTTTTATATGCATGATGTGATCGAGCGCATGGGCTTAGTAAGTTGGATTAAAGGTCCCCTATTTTGAGGGGTTAAAATCCTTTACCACGATGCTTTGCCGCGCCGATTGGTGTATATTCGGTTGAATGTAAGATGTGTTCAATCGGGTATACGAAGCCGATATTATTGTCTTTATTTTTATATGCATGACGTGATCGAGCGCATGGGTTTAGTAAGTTGGATTAAAAGTCCCCTGTTTTGAGGGGTTAAAACCCTTTACCACGATGCTTTACCGCGCCAGTTGATGTATATTTAGTTGAATATAAGATGTGTTCAATCGGGTATACGAAGTCCGATATCATTGTCTTTAATTTTTTATAGATGTATTGTGTTGATTGCGCATGGGCTTAGTAAGTGCGATTAAATGTCCTCTATTTTGAGAGGTTAAAATCCTTTACCACGATGCTTTGCCGCGTTTTTAGCCCGTTATTATTTATTAGGTGTCATCTATTCATCCGTTCATGTATGTGTCATGTTGTTTACTGCATTTTGGAGGTCACTGCTGTAACCCCGTTCGAACGCGTTTCGGAACGCCGCACGAACGCATGTTTTCTGTCTGGTCCTGTTCAATGCGTTATCAAACGCTATACGAATGCGAACCTTCTGTTTACCGTTCGAACACGTTCACGAACGCTACACGAACACGAATACACTGAATTGAGTCATTTTCATCACATGTCAAGTATAATTGTTTCTTAGGTGATTTCTCTTATATCATGTAATCAATCATATTATTTGTATCCCTGCGTCTATCTGTTTGACGTGTTCATGAGATTGTATTCAAGCATAATTAGGTCATTAGTATGTACTTGGTTCTTAGGCTTGATTTAGCCTATTTGGTTGTTTATTTTCAAGCATGATTAATCGTTTTGTTTTGCGTTTGGAATTTGCATTATGTTTAGGTTGTTCTTTTTTTCCGCATTATATGATCGAAGCATGTTCATGAGATAAGTTGTGCTATTGCATGTTTGCCGTTATGATGATTACTTTCATGCATGTGAACTTAGAAGCATAATACTCTTGGAAATAGGTGTTACTTAGGTTTGACTAGATTATTGCACAAATCATTTTATTACAAGTGGCATAAGTAAGGGACCGTTCCGAACCCAATGGTTTGAGGTATTCCCTTGCGAGGGGTGAGTGCGGCCTTAAATCTTTGTCTCGGTTCACACCAGGTGACGACTCCATTATTCTCCGGTTTAGTCCCCCGCGGGCTACTCCGTACTCCCAACCGGGCCGCGAGCCCGGAACAGCATGCGTCACCCAGTTTGTGTTCCCACACCGACAAAGACGACTGTAAGTCGCAATCTGGGTACATATTTTGTTTGAATAACGGAACAGTGAGCTAGAAATCTTCCAAGCAAGAAACTGTTGCCGATTCAACAACAGAAGCGGAGTACATTGCTGCGGCTGAAGCAGCAAAGGAAGCAGTTTGGATCCGAAAATTCCTAATTGGATTAGGAGTAGTTCCATTAGTAGCTGAGCCCGTTCCATTATATTATGACAATAACAGAGCTATAGCGCAGGCTAAGGAACCGCAGTCTCATCAACGATCCAAGCATGTTCTTCGACGTTTCCATCTGATACGTGAGATCATACATCGTGGCGATGTGAAGGTCAAGAAGGTCGCATCAGATGACAACATGGCAGATCCGCTAACGAAAGCTATTCCTCAGCAAAAGTTTGAGCGACATGTACATAGTTCATGTATTAGATGCTTGAGTGACTGGCTATAGGCCAAGTGGGAGATTGTTGGACAGTTATGACCCATAGCGTCACTGTTTGTAAAAGACATTGTGTTTTTGTACAAAATTAACTATGTAGTAATGAAATTGCCTTTTACCGTTTTGTAATTTATTTACTTTCATATATATAAATGGTAAAAGTCCATATGATTAGTTCCGGATTGAGATGATATGAGACAATATCAATCCATAAAAGTTTAATCATTAAATATTCCAAGTCGTAGTATTATCGAGACTGGACATCGATAATGCAGAATAGACTAGTATTGCATTGTGCGCGTTGTGAGGGCATAACGACATAGTTCTCATATATTTAAGTATTGGATACTTATGCAAGTGCGATAGGAGGTTGTGTTTTACCGATCGAAAAACAGCTTCGCTCTGGATAGACCCCGCGGAATCCCATTGGTAGTATGTATATGTGTCTATGGGAGTCCGCTTCAGGGTAGGTGTATTTGGTCTTAACCCGAGACTTGCATCGCTAGTACTTGCGACAATTGGTAAAATATGGTTTTGGTCGTCCAGAGCTTTAACAGGTTCTGTGTACGCCTCTTCTGGGTTTATTGAGAATCGTAGTGTATTGGATGTGATGTCAAGACGGAAGTATCACTTCAGACATATGGAGATGATGATCACGCAGGGATTCAGAACTGGTTCTCTATTGTGTTGCAACCATCGGGATAATATGACAAGGTCATGATTATCCGATTCTAAGAGACTAGTTGCTTGATATCCGATATGTACTTCGTACGGGGCAGACACTATTCCAGCCCCAGGCCTTGCACGTGACATCCGATACTGGATCGCAATACATAATACCCGTATACTACGCCTGATACAGATCGTATATTCCAGTAAGAATATTTCTCGAGAATTGGGTAGGCATGGCGTTTTGCTAGAAGCCAACCTTGTCTCGTAAATCTGTAAAAATGTAGTACGAGGTACGTACGTGTTCGGATAGTCCGACGACCGTATTTACTGCCAACATATCCAAGGATCTCTTGGGTCGCTTCCCGAAGATTCATCGATGACGTATGATTCGAGCTAAATTAATCTGGGATTAATTGCGGAGAGACTTTATCTTGGATAAAGTACTATTTGAAGAGAGAGAAAGATTAATTTGGAATTAATCATTAAAATAATATATTCGATATATTATTCGAAATTATATTTCGATGCGGAATTAAAATTAGATTTTAATTCGGGCAAACGAGTTAATTTAGAATTAATTCGTAAGCGACGTGAATAATAATTTGCTAGGCTTAATTATTTAATTAAATTCGATTTAATTACGTCGCGACAGAAGTTCATTAATTCGGAATTAGCGAACTCGAGCCCGGGAGTGTTTGCGGGCCCACTCGCATTCGGAATCGAGTGGGGCCCACATGTCACATCAACCATCACTTCACATGTCAACTTTAGTTGCTTTAGCTTTATGTGTTTAGGTGAGTTAGTTAAAGAGTGTAAAACACTCCAAATGAAAGTAATGAAAGCAAGTTGTGACATATACCAAATACCACTTTTGGTAAATGATATTAATTTTTTTTTAAACAAAAATTCACAAGCTTCTTCTCTCTCCATATTGCCGAAACCAGTGAAGTAAAAACTCTCCCATTTTCTTTCATTTTGACGTGAGTCTCATTGAAGGAAATACAAAGGATTTTGTTGCAAAATCTTCCATTGAGCTAGCACTCTTCAAGGGATCATACAAGGTGATTAGGGAAACCTATTCAAGAGCTTGGAAAGACAAAACAAAGTTTGGAGCATTGTGGACTGCCTTGGCCGAATTCTTGGACTACTTGGAGGAATATTTTTTTTATTGTTTGACGCATCCAAATCCGTTCAATGTAAGTGTGTTCCGCCACTCTTCTTTGTTACTAATTCATCATTTTATGCTTATTTGATCTTGGGACTAATCATATAAACCAACACTAACCCTAACACTATTTTGCCTAGGTGTTTACTTATTTATTGTAGGATTATGATGATGTGTTTGCAGATGAGATACCTCATGGTTTACCATCACTTATGTTGGTTTCTAAGGTCCCAAGGATCAATAAACAAGCATGAAACATAAGTGAATACAACGAGGGAGTTGCTGAATACTCACATCGATCGGTTGAGCGACGCGGCAAGCAACAAAAATTATTTTCTGCTCGGCAGTGGACTGCTCGCAACTCACTGTTTTGGCGTCCATTAATGCTCTTTGAACAAGCTCCAAGCTTCGTCAAACGATTCACGGCTCATGGGTGGACTTCCTTATCACCTTCGCATGTCTCTCGGAGTGCTAGCTCTCTTGATTTTTCCATAAAATCAAGCACTTTTTGCTTCCCTATCTCACGGTTTTGCCTAGCAAAACCAGTGAAGAACAGCCCCTTGGGCGTGTAAAATGAAGAAGAAAGAGATGAGAGAGAGTTGGTTGGTTTCCAAAATGTGTATTAGATTTTTGTTTTCAAAAAACAAATAAACATATACCATTTATTTTTCCAAAAAGTCAAGCTAATTAAAGCTTACAACCACCAACATCAAATCCCATCAATCAAGTTATCAAGTCACATCACTCAAAGTGACAAGTGATTTGACGCTTGATGCGACTAATGATTTGACGCTTGATTTGACTTGCGTGCCACACTCGAATTCGAAATGCGAATGCGCTCGCAAATAATCCCGGGCTCGGGTTCACTAATTCCAAATTAACGAATTTTCCGTTGCGACGTAATTAAATGATTATGCTTAGCGAAATCACTATTCACGTCGCTAACGAATTAATTCTAAATTAATTCGTTCGCCCGACTTAAAATATAATTTTAATTCCGTGTCGAAATCCAATTTCGTTTAATATATCGAATATATTAATTTATCGATTAATTCCAAATTAATCGTTCTCTCTCTTTAAATGATATTTTATCCCAGATAAAATATCTCCGCAATTAATCCCAGATTAATTTTCTCTCTCTTCAAATTAATCCCAGATTAATTAAAAGTGCGAGTCATACGTCATCGATGAATCTTCGGGAAGTGACCCATGAGATCCCCGGATATGTTGGCAGTAAATTCGGTCGTCGGACTATCCGAACACGTAAGTACCAAGTACTACGTTTATACCGATTTACAAGACAAGGTTGGCTTCTAGCAGAGCGTCATGCTTACCCAATTCTCCAGAAATATCCTTACAGGAATAAAGAATCTATATCAGGCGTAATATACGTAGTATTGCGTATTTCGATCCAGTATCGGATGATCACATGCAAGGCCTGGGGCTGGTACAGTGTCTGCCCCGTACGAAGCATATATCGGATTACGAGCAACTAGTCTCTTTAATATCGGATAATCATGACCAAGTCATATTATCCCGACGGTTGCAACCTTTATAGAGAACCAGTTCTGTATCTCTGCGCGATCATCATCTCCATATGACTGGAGTGACACTTCCGTCTTGACATCACACCCAACACACTACGATTCTCAATATACCCAGCATTGGCGTACATAGAACCTGTTAAAGTCTTGGATGACCGTAACCAAAGTATATTGATTGTCGCAAGAATTAGCGGTTGCAAGTCTCAGGTTAAGATCAAATACACCTACCCTGATTTCGGATTTCCATAGACACATAGTCATACTACCAATGGAATTCCGAGGGGGTCTATCCAGAGCGAAGCTGTTTCCCGTACCATCGGTAAACACAACCTCCTACTACACTTGCATGAGTATCTTATACCCAAATATATGAGAACTATGTCGTTGTGCCCTCACAACGCGCACAAGTGTAATACTAGTCTTTTACGCATTCATCGATGTCCAATCTCGATAATGCTCTGACTAGGGATGTTTAATGATTTATCCTTCGTGGATTGATACTGTCTCATATCATTCTCAATCCAGGAACAAATCACAGGGACCTCCTATCATTTATATATCTTGGTGATCTAATCACAAATGATAAGAGTGCAATCTCCTTTGTCACATAGTTAATTTGTACAACAACACCATGATTTGTACAAATAGTGACGTTATGGGTCATAATTGTCCAACAACTTCGAGGTGTTGAGCATCAGATCGACTTCATCCCAAAGGCGGTCATTCCTAATTGACCAGCCTACCGCAATAACCCTGAGGAAACTAAGGAGCTCCAAAGGCAAATGGAGGAGTTGATGAGCAAAGGGTACGTACGGGAAAGCATGAGTCTGTGTGCAGTCCCAGTCTTGTTAGTACCAAAGAAAGATGGCACATGGAGAATGCGCGTGGATTGTCGAGCAGTCAACAATATCACTGTAAAGTATCGACACTCTATCCCTAGATTAGATAATATGTTGGATGAATTATATGGATCTTGTATTTTGTCAAAAATTGACCTTAAAAGTGGGTATCATCAGATTAGGATGCGGGGAATAGATGAATATAAGACTTCTTTTAAAATAAAATATGGACTATATGAGTGGCTTGTGATGCCATTTAGGCTTACAAATGCCCCCAACACTTTTATTCATCTAATGAATCATGTTTTGCGTGCCTTTTTGGGAAAATTTGTAGTCGTATATTTTGATGATATTTTAGTGTACAACAAGAATTTAGATGAACATGTAGGACATATGTGATTTGTGTTTGATGTTTTGAGGAAGGAATTGTTGTATGCTAATCTTAAAAAATGTGACTTTTGCATGGAAAAGTGATATTCCTAGGATATATCAGTCGTATTCAAGGCATTGAGGCTGATGAAAATAAGGTTAAGGCCATTCGTGAGTGGCCTACACCTAAGAGCATCACTGAGGTTAGAAGTTTCCATGGACTAGCCAGTTTCTATAGGAGGTTTGTAAATGACTTTAGCACTATTGTTGCACCACTTACTGAAGTCATAAAGAAAAATGTTGGTTTTCATTGGGGGGAACAAGAAAGTGCTTTTAAACTTCTTAAAGATCGATTATGTTCTACGCATGTTTTAGCCTTACCTAACTTTAAACAAATTTTCAAGATTGAGTGTGATGCTTCAGGTGTCGGCATTGGAGCAGTTCTTATGCAGGAACGACGCCCTATAGCTTACTTTAGTGAAAAGCTAAATGGCGCAGCGCTAAGTACTCGACCTATGATAAATAATTTTATGCTCTAGTCAGAGCACTGGAAATTTGGCATCATTACCTTTGGCCAAATGAGTTCTTGATTCACATTGACAATGAATCTATGTGGCTTATCAAAGGTCAAAGAAAGCTTAACAAACGGCATGCGAAATGGATGGAATTCATGGAGACCTTTCCATATGTCATTCGATATAAGCAAGGTAAGGAGAATGTGGTTGCTGATGCACTATCACGCAGGTATGCTTTACTTACATCATTGAGTTCTAAGTTTATTGGTTTTGAATTTATCAAGGACTTCTATGCGAATGATCATGACTTTGTTGAGATTTATAAT
Organism: Zanthoxylum bungeanum; assembly: GCA_019454045.1. Taxonomy (NCBI): domain Eukaryota; kingdom Viridiplantae; phylum Streptophyta; class Magnoliopsida; order Sapindales; family Rutaceae; genus Zanthoxylum; species Zanthoxylum bungeanum. The sequence continues at coordinate 240,074 of SKCR01005062.1, forward strand.
GCATGTGAAAAAGACGCATGTGGTAAATTTTACAGACAATATGATTTTTTATTTAAAGAGAATAAATTGTGTGTGCCTAGTTGTTCTGTGAGTGAATTATTGGTCCATGAAGCACATAGTGGGGGTCTTATGGGTCATTTTGGTGTTATAAAACTTTGGATATCTTGCATAAGTATTTTTATTGGCCTAAAATGAAGAAGCATGTCATGTGCATTTGTGCTGGGTGCATTACTTGTAGGAGAGCAAAATATATGTTCAACCACATGGACTTTATACACCATTACCTGTTCCCCATGCACCATGGGTAGATATTTACATGGATTTTGTGTTAGGATTGCCTAGATCTAGGAAGGGCCGAGACTCTATTTTGTTGTAGTTGACTGTTTTAGCAAGATGTCACACTTTATTGCATGTCACAAATCAGATGATGCCACACACATTGCTAATCTATTTTTTGTGAGGTTGTTCGCTTACATGGGGTACCTCGGAATATAGTATCAGACAGGGATGCAGCGTTTTTAAGTCATTTTTGGAAAATTTTATGGGGTAGGCTGGGAACTAAACTCTTATTTTCCACCACTTGTCACCCACATACTGACGGTCAAACTAAAGTCGTTAACATGACCTTGTCCCAACTATTGCGTACTGTTATTTCTAAGAATTTGAAGTCATGGGAAGAATGTTTACCTTTCATTGAGTTTGCATATAACTATAGTATTCATTCCACTACTTATTATTCTCCTTTTGAACTTGTGTATGGATTTAATCCACTAACACCTCTGGATTTATTGCCCTTGCCCGTTGATGAGAGGGTTAGCCTGGATGGTAAGCACAAGGCCGACTTGGTCAAGTCCATACATGAGGAAGCACGAAAACACATTGAGAAGAAGAATGAATAATATGCCTCGCATGCCAACAAGGGTAGACGCCATGTATCATTCGAACCAGGTGATTGGGTTTGGGTGCACAAGCGGAATGAGCGATTCCCAAAATAATGACAGTCCAAACTCCAATCCAGAAGCGATGGCCCATTTCAGATCCTTGAGAAAATAAATGACAATGCCTACAAAGTGGATTTGCCAGGTGAGTATAATGTTTCTGCGTTATTTAATGTTTCTGATATTTCTTTGTTTGATGCAGATTCGAGGTCGAATCCTTTCGAGGAGAGGGGGAATGATGAGGCCCAAGATGCAGCCCATGATGGACACGGACGGACCACCAGCGTGCATGTTCTAGAAGGCCCAATCACGAGGTCAAGAGCTAAGAAGATCCATGAAGCAATGCATGTATTCATACAGAAGATTATATCTGACTATTCCCACACCTATACTACATTGAGTATGGGCTTGAAGCTGGATGAACCCAAGATGGTGAACCTTATTCAGGTCTTGGAGCAACGAGATACTTAGGCCTATTTTATTATAGTTATTTGATAATTGTTATGATTTTATTTAGGGCTTGACATTTGTTTTATTTCGGCCCTTTATTTATGTTTGAGCGTATTTCTTTAGATTATTATTTTATGTTTGGGAATTAGGTTAAACGTACAAGGGTTTGCATGTGGGGATAACTTAGCTTAGTTTTAGGATACGTGCCTTTTGGCGTGTGGGTAGTTTTGTCTTTTGTCCTTTTTGGGTTAGGGTTTTTGGTTGAAGCCTCCTTATAAAAGGCTAACTTTTGGTTATGTTTTAAAAATTATTCTTGAATAAAAATCATATAAATTCTTGAGCTTGAGAATCCCTCAATTTTTTCTCACTGGTTTTGGCTTATCAAAGGCCTGCTAATCCTTTGTGGCGCCCCATTAGCACCCTAGGTCTCTGTTGTTTGTTCTTCAGAGGTTTAGAGTTTTTATCCGAACTGTCTTGGTTTTTCTTGGGAGAGGTTTCAATCTTGTGTGGGTTTGTTTGGCTTGTTCCAGGCAGGTTCTCATCATCGGTATCCCTCACAGCGGAAGTGATTCTAACTCATAGATATCAAGAATATGTGTATTTTAAAATAATTTATGGAATACTTATTTCGTTACGAGTCCATAGGAAAAAATCAGGACCGAATCAGAGTCCGAAAATTCCGAAATTGATAAAATGATGTTTCAGGGCTCATGGGCAACAGCTCTCGGAGTGCCGCGACACGCAAGTTTAGGAGTCGTAACACCAAATCTGCGAATGCTCAACATCACGATGCCTGCAGCTCTGAGAGCTGAGTGTCGCGATGCCTGAGATCTGAGTCGAGACACTGCCATATGTAAAATATTGGCAAAGAGTAAATTTACCTTGATTCCAATTCAAACTAATTCCAATTTTCTCCAAACACTTCAATATCTAAAAACCAATTTTAACGTCAAAATCAACATCAACACATGTTATATAACAAACATACATGTATTTTAAATACATATATGTATTTCTTTGAATAAAAACATAAACCAAAATAGAATCTCACAATAAAGTGACTCATGAACAATTCTATGTCATTTAAAGGTGGTCAAGTGATTCTAAAATGGTAGTCATAGCTCTAAGCTATCATCTAGAGTTCCAAACTCTAATTTAATATTTCATGTCCAACATGAACATTAACCTAATTTTAACATCAAGCTATGTTATTATGTATCCAATACATAATACATCAAAATATGTTTCATTAATGAAAACATAGCTTTAGAGAAGATCAAACTTACATTGTAAGCTTGATTCCAAGATCCAATATTCCTCTCATTGTTGAAATATTGTAGTGCACTTCCAAAGTTAGCAAGTTTGACTCCATGATCTAATCTTGATTCTAATGCTAGCAAGCTTGGTTCCAAGATCCAATCTTGATTTCTCATTGTTGAAATGTTGTTGAAAACTTCCAAAGCTTCTCTAAACACTTCTTTTACTTATGCTAATATTTCTTAATCTTACTTGTTTTAGCTTTTACAAGCTTAATTTTCTTAAGCTCAAGCTTAATTAAAAACTTGCTCAAGCTTGTCTTTTATAGCAAAACTTATGTAATTTTTAATTAATAAAAGTCTTAATCAAATTTTAGGTGGGCTTAATCCAATTTGTCCAAATATGTATAATTAGGTGTGACTAATCACCTTCGTCTACCACTTTGATCTAATCCAATTAAATCAAGACAAAGTTTAATAAATGGGTTAGTTCATTGTCTACCACTTTGATTTAATCCAATTAAATCAAGTCAATTACACCTATTATTACATATTTGTAATTACCAATATATTCTCAAATGGTAGAAATATTTATGAAATTACGAAAAAACTCGTGTGTAATTTTGGATTAATCCAATTGGGTCAAAGTAAATAATCAATATTATCCAATAACACTTAATTATTTCAATTGATAATTATAATATCAAATATTATACATTATCAAATATTATCGGCTACCCAAGTTCTCAACGAGTACACTTCATATTATGGGACTCTTTAAGTCCAGACATGTTCGCCATATAAGCCTAGCTTATATGTACGTAATTCGGCCACCTCCGAATTCACGAATAACACGAATGACTTTTATAAACTATACAAATCAAAGTCATCACATATATTTAACAATCCTTATGTCGTAGGCTATCCGAGTTGTGCTTAGAAAACATAGATTACACTGTCAAGTTTCCAAGGCGTATATTTCATGTCGGCAATTCCACAATTCTTTACAACTAATCAGAACATAATTTCTGATATATGTGATTCACCTTAGGTGATCAGCTTTAGCCAAAGTCTTAAGAATTGTTACTTACACATATGGATACCTAAACCCTTTATGGTACACATACAGGCCGATATATCATATCTTGATACGCACTTGATTAACGAGTACATTGGTCCACACCCAACGAACATCTAGCGGTCAGTCCATGAAAGGTCTATAACATATATGACATCAAAGTGTGGATGATCACACACAAAATCAATGATATCCTGTAGTCAAATGATCACATATGCTACTCGACTCGAGAAGATTCCTATTTACAGTGGTGTGTACTTCCAACTATTAGGAATCACATGTGAGTCATTCAGTATTCGCTCCAACGAATACCCACATGTCTATACGAGTCTCTCTTGCTAATGATATATTGGGTTAAACCATTGGAACTTCAATTCCAATATAAGCCATGTGCTAGTCTTATAGGTTATAGGAATTTGATCGTATTCCAAAACCAACGACTAGGAATATTTACTTTTAAAATAGTTTATAATAGTAATATTATCCCAATGTCGGACCCTCAGTGTCCAGTATTACTACATGACTATTCTAAAGTAGATGTCATTTTGAGCATATTTATATATTAATCTAATATGCATAATAACATTATCATTTATAAGGTTTGAAATGAAAATGTAGTTATTTTATAAATAATAAAATATAATGTACAATAAATTATTCGGATTGGCACTCCAACACCAACTCCAACAGTTAGGAGGGGCCAATTAGGGATTTTCATGATTTTATATTATTTTTATTAATTTCAAATTTGAAAAAAAAAATGAAAAGGCTCAAAATTGAGAGTCTAACGACTCCTTTAGGTTTTAGTCTAAACTGTTTAACCGTAACAGTTATTTTCATAAACCGTTACGGCTCAACTGTAACGATTAATGGTTGAAACATTAACTATAACAGTTGAAACCGTAACTGTAACAGTTGAAACATTAACCGTAATAGTTAGAATGTCAATTAAATCAACCGGTGGTTGATTTTCACTCCAACCGTAACTGAATTGAATGGATCCGATTTGATTACGGTTTGTGATTCGATTGAAGGTCAACAATTCATGATTGATTTGATCAACGGTTCAATTACGATTTGAAATTGTAATCGTGTGCATGTCTACTAAACGAGACTGAGAAACCCCAAATCTTTATTCTCCTCCTCCTCACATTATAGAGGGAGAGATTTGTTTAAACGAGGCAGCAATCGCTAGTGTGGTTTCCACTGAAGTTATTGTGTGGCCTATTCTGATACGCCCATGCATTATCAAGTGAACTGGGCCTACTGTGGAGGTGTAGACAGCATAGGATTTGGGTTTTACTTCTAGCCCAGATCAAACAAATAACGATGGCTTCTGGGTAGGATTGATTGTGTAGGGTTTATATAATTCCATCCTATAAAAATTAATAATAATTAAGATATTGAAAAAAACATCTAATTTCTTAAATTTTGAATTAATATTTTTATTATATTTTAAGGCCCTGTACTTAAATAAAAAACACTTAAAATGCGATTGGATTTTTCAAAACCCGAATCATTTGGAAATGATTTTACTTGGGGATTTCAATGCTACCTATCTTTCGGCTTATTTGTTGACAATTGTAAGATTTTGTACTCATAATTTTCGGGAAGAAAATATGTTGTTAGATTCTTTGGCAACATTGGATTTGTCCCTTGCCTTGTGGATTTTACTTGGTGGGATTGTTCTCCGGCTACTATTTAGATATATTTACGAGATGATTTTTAGGAATGTTCAAATATAAATTTGCTACTTAACATTATTTCATTTAGATTTCTTCTTCGTTTTTTCTTAATAAATCTTTTCTATTCATAAAAAAATTATTAAAGAAACATAAATTATAACTACACTTTAATATTGTAACAGTTACTAATAAACTATCATATTTTTGTATTCAAAATAGGGATGATAAAATCTACGGTCGGGTTTAGACTTTGTTGGATACAGCTTGGATCTCTTCATTCTTGGTCCGAGCTTGGGGGCTTTAGAATGATGTATTTTTTGTAGTAAATTCTCTAAATATGTATATATATAGTATGGATGTAAGGAGGGTCATGTCCTTTAAGTAGTGGCCTTTGAGAAATGCACTAACATGTAGGGACATGACCTCTAGAATTGAAAGAACATGCTTTTAGGCTCCAAAAAGTTTAAGGAATGGGTATAACCCTTAGGGGGTTTACATCCCAAACCAAATGGTGCCCTCAAACCTTCCATGTCTATTTAAAGAAGTCTTCATGTTCATTCAAGGGATCCAGAAATTTTTACAAAGTCTTGTGTCACATCTTTTTATTTTGGAGTCAAGAGAGAGATTTCACCATTGTCCCAGTTCAAGATCTTGTTAAGGTGTGCCTCTTGAATAAGAGGAATCCAAGTTATCATGAAAGGACATTAATCCGTAGAGCACCGAGACGGGGCTAATAAGTTCTTAAGGATAGAGAGAACTCGTCTTGGATTGTTTGTATCTTCAACGTTTTTACCAAGTTCTTCTTATTTTCTGAAGATTTAGGGCATATGGTTTAAGATTATTATCTTTAGTATAGATTTGCTTTCATTGGTGAATATTGATCTTGATGTTTTAGATTTGTTTGATGCATGTTGATTTCGTTTAATAGCACTAATTCAACAACAATCTTAAGAACTTATTAATTTTAGTGTTGTTAGATGTGGATTTGAATGTATTAAAAGCCATTTTTCTGGAAAAAAAAATAGTATTTGCATGAAAAATACGCAAGGGCATTCGAACGCCCGACGAACGCGTAGGCAAAATTTTGAATTTTTGTAAGAACGTTCGAATGCATATTCAAACACACCTCGAACGCCAGTATTCTGCCTAAGAACATTCGAACGCGTCTTCAAACGTTGCATGGACGTTAACTCTCTGGAACATTTTGTTCGAACGCGTTCTCGAACGCTACACGAATGTGAACTCTCTGGAACACTTCGTTCGAACGCGTTCTCGAACGCTACACGAACGTGAACTCACTGGACAGTTTCGTTCGAACGAATATACGAACGCGACAATAACAAATTGACCCTGGAATTATTTCTAAATTGAAATAGACTTAGATTAACTTAATTTATCATAATATTAACTTAGTAAAATCATATACTGTATTACAATAATCTTGGTAGTATAGATGTGGGAACACAGGAAACTGGGCGACGCATGCTGTCCCGGGCTCGCGGCCCGGTCGGGAGTACGGAATAGCCACGGGGGACTAAACCGGAGAATAATGGAGTCGCCACCCGGTGTGAACCGGGAAAATGAGATTTAAGGCCGCACTCACCCCTCGCAAGGGAATACCTCAAACCGTTGGGTTCGGAATGGTCCCTTACTCATGCCACTTGTAATGAAAGGATTTATATAATAATTTAATCAGGCTTAAGTAACACTTATTTCTAAGAATATCATGCTTCTAAATTCACATACATACATCAACAAGTTCATCTAAATTTATATGTAACACATATTCAAATTTGCATACAGCCTATTTGCATGCAATCTATGTCTCAATTTGCATACATAAGGATTATCATACGGCAAGCATACAAGTTAATGAATGCATTGGTGGACAAAGAAGCGCAAACAAATAGCATTCTTACTAGCATGCATATTAAGAAAAGATATTTAAGCGCATAACAGAAATAGACAACTAGAGAGGTAATACAAATGCATAACGTAAAACGGGTAACTATGTGCTAAGATGGACATGTCATAATGTGATGCAAGAGGATCTATTTACCGTGGGCGTTCGTGTAGCGTTCGTAGACGCGTTCGAACGGTAAACAGAAGGTTCTCGTTCGAGTAGCGTTTGTAAACGCGTTCGAACGGAAATGAAACAGAATGCTCACGTTTGTATGGCGTTTGTGAACGCGTTCGAACGGAAATGAAACAGAATACTCACGTTCGTGTGGCGTTTGTGAACGCGTTCGAACAGAAATGGGACCTGATGCATGATAAGGCAAAATGCTTGCGCGTTCGAGTTGCGTTTGTAAACGCGTTCGAACGGGAACAGACCTGATGCATGAAATGGGACGCAATACATAAATGGCGAATAGTACTATGCGAGGCACGGCAAAGCATCGTGGTAAAGGGCTTTACCCCTCCCCATAGGGGATCTTTCATTCCACTTGCTAAGCCCATGCGCTCGATCACATCATGCATGCAAACATAAAGACAATCATATCAAACTAAGTATGCCCGATTGAACACATCTTACATCCAAACGAACACACATCAACCGGCGCGGCAAAACATCGTGGTAAAGGGCTTTAACCCCTCCCCATAGGGGATCTTTCATTTTATTCCACAGCCACAACATACAACATCTCACAATTCATGCATATTCATCTACTCAAGGGCCACAACATGCATTTCAACATGACAATCATGCAAGCAATATTTAATAAATAGTACAAAAAAGCGAGTGTGAAAGATACCCTCAGGTCTAACCTTTTTGCCAACTTTCAGGCTTGCGTTTCACGGACGTCGGAAGGGTACAGCTCCTCAACTTCTCCGGTTCACTGGTTTAGCATCCTAGCTCACTGCTTTGCTGTTTTGCTTGCGGTTTGAACTCCGTTCTGCTACTGTTCAGCCTTTGTTTTGCTGCTCACTGTTCAGGTCACCTGTTTGACGTTTTAACGGACTGTTCCAAGTCTTTGTGTGGGTTCTTAGTGCAGTTGTAGGCACTGCATTTTTACACATAAGTCCCTATGATGAGTCTCATTTTGGAGACAATACCTTTTAAGTCACGGAGGTCACGGGAAACGGACATCGGAAGGGGAAATTCAGAATAAACAAGGTTCACTGTTTTCGTTAGTGCTGCGTTCGTGTTTACGTTCGAACGTCAAACGGATTGCGGGCGTTCGTGCCGCGTTCGAGGAAGCGTTCGAACGGTGTCGGTAATTCTGGTTTTGCTGCTAGCCTCACATCCAGCCCAATTAGCCCCCCAAAGCCCATAAAACACATCCCAATTTAAATAAATAAATATTAATTAAAACATTAACTAAATAAGATAATAATTAAATAATTAAATAAAACATATACCAAACATAAAATAAACAATTACCAACTTAAACTAAAATCATGCCTAAATTAAACAAATCACATACTAAATCAAAAATATAATCATACCAAGTTAAAATCAATCAACCAATATATTATTCCTAACTTAAAATAATGTATTCCTAAACCAAGCCAATCAAATATTACACCTTCCCTATCTAGTCAAGATTTGTCCTCCCCTCAATCTTTGACTTCCCTTAACCAAACCAAATCAAATCCCTTGCTTTCCTTGTCCACACCAAATCAAATCCATTTCCTTGTCAAGCCCAACCCTTTGCCTATAAAAAGAACCCTTCACCAACCTTCTCAACCCTAGTCCCTAGTCCCTAGCTCATACATAACACACAAGAAAATTACAGGAAGAAGACACCCAAAAAACAGTAAGAAAAAGATAAAGAGGAAACGGCAGCAAAACCACAAGGAAACAATAGCAAAAGATGGAGAACGACGACTCAAAACAGTAAGACAACGAACGAGAACAGTGAACCAGTGAGAGTTGCGGAGCATCCACCCTTCCGACGATCGTGTACCGTACATCCGAGAGGTGATTTAAAAGGTTAGACCTGAGGGTACCTTTTCATTAGTTTATATTCGTTTTTTTTATTATTATTGAATTCTATTCGCATGAGAGTCGTTTATGGATGCATGTTGTGGCTTGAATGAAATGGAAGAGTGCCGTCTCTTGTGGTATATAGGATGGAAACCCAGACGTAAATTCCGTAGCCGAATCCGAATGGACGGTAGTGCGGTCTGTACTTGGGATACAACTCCACGTACCACTTGAGTAAACGGCACATTCTCTTGTTTTGTGTTGCTTTTATTTATTTATTTTTCGTCACTTAAATTCTGCATGTTGCTTATTTATGCATGACTCAATCGAGCGCATGGGCTTAGTAAGTGGAATGAAAGATCCCCTATGGGGAGGGGTTAAAGCCCTTTACCACGATGCTTTGCCATGCCGGTTGATGTGTGTTCGGTTGGATGCAAGACACGTTCAATCAGACATACTTAGAATAATATGATTGTCTTTATGTTTGTATGCATGATGTGATGTGACGCGCATGGGCTTAGTATGTTGGTCTAAAGGTCCTCTCTTTGAAAGATCAAGAGCCCCAAAAGGCCACTTTTACGGCAGTACTTCGCCGCGCCCCTTTATTTTGTTGTTTATGTATTGCGTCCCATTTCATGCATCAGGTCTGTTCCCGTTCGAACGCGTTTACGAACGCAACTCGAACGCACATGCATTTTTGCCTTATCATGCATCAGGTCTCATTTCCGTTCGAACGCGTTTACGAACGCCATACGAACGTGAGCATTTTGTTTCATTTCCGTTCGAACGCGTTATCAAACGCCATACGAACGCGAGCACTCTGTTTCATTTCCGTTCGAACGCGTTTACGAACGCTACTCGAACGTGAGCATTTTGTTTCATTTTCGTTCGAACGCGTTTACGAACGCTACACGAACGCGCACACACTGAACTGAGTCTGTCTTATCATATTCATGCATAATTGCCTCTTGGTTGATCTTTCTTGTGTTATATAGCCAACCGTATTATTTGTATCCCTGCATTTATCCATTCTATGTGTTCTCGGGATTGTATTCAAGCATGATTAGGCTGTTAGCATGTTATTTGGTTAATAGGTTCGTGAGATAGTACTCAAACATGATTATGTTGATCTTAGTTTTCCATAACATATGATTGAAATATGTTCATGAGATTGCCATGTGATGTTGCATGTTGTGATGAACTTGTTGATGTATGCATATGAATTTAGAAGCATGATATTTTTGGAAATAAATGTTATTTAAACCTGGTTAAATTATTATATAAATCCTTTTATTACAAGTGACATAAGTAAGGGACCATTCCGAACCCAACGGTTTGAGGTCTTCCCTTGCGAGGGGTGAGTGCGGCCTTAAATCTCATTTTCCCGGTTCACACCGGGTGGCGACTCCATTACTCTCCGGTTTAGTCCCCCGTGGCTACTCCGTACTCCCGACCGGGCCGCGAGCCCGGGACAGCATGCGTCGCCCCAGATTTTCTGTGTTCCCACAGTCTGGCGACTCCACTGGGGATAGAGAATCGGCCCCGAAATATTGTCTTGTGATGTTTGGATTTATGTTTTAATTGACCGTGTCTATAGTGGATAAAGTGAGGGCTTAATCAAAGGCATTTTAAGGCTAGGTAATGGTTTGGTGTCTTCCTTCATTCACTACCTTTCTAGAAGGAAAAGCTGTGAAGGCACCTAGATAGCCATCTACTCGTAGCCTATTGTGATGGACTAATTTGGAGGACTCGTTGTTTATTCCTGACACCAAGCGATAAGAGCCTAAGAGGCTTGGGTATTTAAGTGAGCCTCGCTCCACCTTCCCTATGGGGAATCTACAACGGGAAATCCATTTGACAGTCCGTCACACACCATAGCTCATTGGCACGTACCTTAGTGTATAAAAAATGGTGCGCTCACTTAGTTGCTCGAACCCTTGAGTGGGGAGACCTAGTTGTGGGCCATCCTTCGCCGGTGAGAGCCTTTGTCTATACTCTTACTAACCCACCTATAGATCGGGTTGGCTAAAGTAACAATTATTTCCTTGAATATGTGCTTGTGGACCATCCTCATTTGGATGCAGTTGGACTATTGTCAGAAATGCGGGCTTGCTGGGCCATTTAAACTGGGGCAAGTTCGCACCTTATGACTATTAGGCCAAAAGCTTCTGAAATGTTGATAGGCCATTATGTAGAATTATTATGTCATGTTTGCATCATCTTTCTTCTATGCTTGTGTTTGGGAACATCGTCGTTTGAATCCATTTGGACCATTTGTCATGGGATATGGGCTTGTTGGGCCATTTAAACTGGGACAAGAACGTATTTCATGACTATTGGGCCAAAGGCTTCTAAGTGATTGATGGGCCACTTTGCGATTGTGTTCGGAACGTTACCATTTGGGTTTAGTCGGGCACTTTGTCATGAGATGTGAACTCATTGGACCACTTAAACTGGGATGGGTTCACTCCTATGACAATTAGCCCGAAAGATTCTAAAATGATAATGGGCCGATTTTTTGAGAATTTTAGTTGATTTAGTATGTTATATATGCTACATGCATCTCATGCACTACATGCATACATACATCATGTTAACCCCTGTGTTCTAAAAGCCATCATAGATTCCCGTTGGGTTAGAAAAAAATGAAGACTCACCAAAATACTGAGAACAGACATGAGTGAATCAGATATTGAGGTATCCCAGATAGATCGGTTGGAAAATGGCTTCGCCAAGATTACTGAACAGTTGCAAGCCTTGACTGCTGCCATGGCAAATATGGCTGTGCCCCGTGCCGGGGGAAATTCTGAGAATGTGAGGCGTGATGAGCCTTCGAATGGGTTGGGGGATGATGTCCCCACTTTTGATGATGACATGGCAGAATATGCAACAGGCAGAGTGATTGGGTCTCAGGCAGAATTTCAGAAGCTTCGGGATCAGGTTGAAATAGTTACCCGCAAAATGAGGGGTAAACATGAAGAGTGGTTAGATTATGAGGCAATGACCTTCAGAGAACAGCTACCAGCTCAGTTTAAAATGCCCGACATGGCCAAGTTTAATGAGAATAGAGACCCAAGAGTCCATCTGCAGCAATATGTCTCAGTCATGAGTTCAGTGGGCCTATCACAGCGCCAAGTCCAAAAGATGTTTGGGATGTCACTTGAGGGGGCACCCGTGGTTTGGTATCATAGCCTTGAGAAGAAGGTTAAGGAAGATTGGAGAGAACTAGCTGATGCTTTTCTGAAGCAGTATGTTACAGACTTAGAGATTGACTTGTCACTCCGTGATTTGGAGAACACTAAGCAGAAGCCGGAAGAAAGCTTCAAGGAGTATGTAGACCGCTGGAGAAGCCAGCTTCTGAAGATGCAGACTCGGCCCTCTGAGAAAGACCAGATCAAAATGATCATCAAGGGTACTAAGCCCTCCATTTATGGTAAGCTGCGGAGGATGACTTCGATGATTACGGATTTCCGACAATTGAGGGAAACGGTTATGGATATTGAAGAAGAAGAGGCTGAAAACAGAAAGTTCTATGGCCAGAATAGAAGGAATATTGAGGGACCTTCAGGGACCAAGCCCGCTACCGCTGAGGTCACTGCCATCAAAAGCAGGCGATTTTCCAACCTTGGTAAGCCTCTTTCAAGGGTGTTCGAAAAGCTGAAGGCGCAAGGACTTCTGGAACCCTTAGAGGCTAAACCAATTCCAAACCCTGTACCACCCAACCTTGACCTAAGCCTGTATTGTCACTTCCATCGGAGAAGGGGTCACGAAACTGATAGCTGCACCCGCCTTAGGCATGAGATCCAAAACCTCATTGACTCCCACAAAATACCTGACCCAGAAAGAGAACAACCCAACGCACACATAAATCCCCTACCCAACTACATGATCAACTCTGGCCTACCCGAAACCCTTGTCCTCCAAACTCTCAACCACTCAGCTTCATTCATAGGAATATGGGATGAAAACAGTGGAGAACCATAGGCCAATGAAGAAGGCAATGCTGCGAATGATGAAGTTATTCCTCCTAGTTTATTTGATCCTGCATTTTTAATAAAGACATTGATTTTGTCTCTTCGTTCGAACCTTTTCTTAATGATAATAAAGACGTTCGTTTTGCTTACTTGCCTGAATCTCTTCCTTTCAACCGGCAACATGAGTGTATTTGAGAAAAGCATTCAACCTTGGTAGTATGAAATTCAGTGATGTTTAGAACACGGGGAATTCCCGAAAGCAGCAAGCAGAAAAGCATGGTGATTAAAGTGGGGGAATGAGTTCACCGAGCCGATTAAAGTGGAAAGGATTACTTTGCCTGAGGAAGAATTGGCGGAAGACCTAACCCAACGGGATAGGGAACTCATTCATGCATGCATGCATACACGTAACATACTTTTCATTCTTTTGTGTTTGTTTTGCTTTGTATTCACAGGTTTTGAAGCAGAAAGAGAGAAAGCGGCAAAGACAAACCAATCAGGAACATCGACAGTATCGGTCTGGGGGCGAGGCCCATATCAGTATCAGTCTAGGGGCGAGGCCCATATCAACAGTATCAGTCTAGGGGCGAGGCCCATATCAGTATCAGTTGGGGGCGAGGCCCATCTCAGTTTCAGTCTTGGGGATGAGTCCTAGGGGCGAGGCCCATATCAGTATCAGTTTGAGGCGAGACCCACATCATTCTGGGGGTGAGGCCCACATCAGCATCACTCTGGGGACGAGGCCCACATCAGCATCAGTATCAGTTTAGCCGGGAATGGCACTCCAAGAATGGAAACATGGTTCGGAAATGGACCACTCTCATATCAGTAATGGTTCGGAAATGGACCACTCTTTTATCAGCAACGGTTCGGAAATAGACCACTCTCATATCAGTAATGGTTCGGAAATGGACTATCTCTCATCAGCAACGGTTCGGAAATGGACTGTCTCTCATCAACAACGGTTCGAAAATGGACCACTCTCATATCAGTAACGGTTCGGAAATGTACCACTCTCATATCAGTAATGGTTCGGAAATGGACTATCTCTCATCATCAACGGTTCGGAAATGGACCACTCTCATATCAGTAATGGTTCGGAAATGGACCACTCTCTAACAGCAACGGTTCCGAAAAAGACCACTCTCATATCAGTAATGGTTCGGAAATGGACCACTCTCTTATCAGCAACGGTTCGGAAATGGACCACTCTCATATCAGTAATGGTTCGGAAATGGACCACTCTCTCATCATCAACGGTTCAGAAATGGACCACTCTCATATCAGTAATGGTTCGGAAATGGACTATCTCTCATCAGCAACGGTTCGGAAATGGACTGTCTCTCATCAGCAACGGTTCGAAAATGGACCACTCTCATATCAGTAACGGTTCGGAAATGGGCCACTCTCATATCAGTATTGGTTCGGAAATGAACTATCTCTTATCAGCGACGGTTCAAAAATGGACCACTCTCATATCAGTATCAGTTTGAAAATGGACTACTATCACTCGCCGAAAATGGCACTCCGAAAATGGAGCACGGTTCGAAATGGACCATCATCTCATCACTCGCCGAAAATGGCACTCCGAAAATGGAGCACGGTTCGAAATGGACCATCATCTCATCTCGCCGAAAATGGCCCTCCGAAAATGGAGCACGGTTCGAAATGGACCATCATCTCATCTCGCCGAAAATGGCACTCCAAAAATGGAGCACGGTTCGAAATGGACCATCATCTCATCTCGCCGAAAATGGCACTCCGAAAATGGAGCACGGTTCAAAAATGGACCATTATCTCATCAGTCACCGAAAATGGCACTCTAAAAATGGAGCACAGTTCGAAAATGGATAGACATCACTTCAGCAACGCCTCGGAAATGAGGTTTAACATACTGAAAATGGTACAACCAGATCAACTCAACTCAACACAGCAGGCAACCGCAGACAGCTGGCGAGCCAGGTAAGTGAAAATGCATTGCATAAACTTTGATAGGATTGTCACTGTTGCACATTACACAAGTCCCATCAAAGTGGGGGCAACTGTAGGCACTGCATTTTTACACATAAGTCCCTATGATGAGTCTCATTTTGGAGACACTACCTTTTAAGTCACGGAGGTCACGGGAAACGGACATCGGAAGGGGAAATTCAGAATAAACAAGGTTCACTGTTTTCGTTAGTGCTGCGTTCGTGTTTACGTTCGAACGTCAAACGGATTGCGGGCGTTCGTGCCGCGTTCGAGGAAGCGTTCGAACGGTGTCGGTAATTCTGGTCTTGCTGCTAGCCTCACATCCAGCCCAATAGCCCCCCAAAGCCCATAAAACACATCCCAATTTAAATATAAATAATTAATAATAAAACATTAACTAAATAAGATAATAATTAATTAATTAATAATTAAATAAAACATATACCAAACATAAAATAAACAATTACCAACTTAACTAAAATCATGCCTAAATTAAACAAATCACATACTAAATCAAATATAATCATACCAAGTTAAAATCAATCAACCATATATTATTCCTAACTTAAAATATTGTATTCCAAACCAAGCCAATCAAATATTCAACCTTCCTATCTAGTCAAGATTTGTCCCCCCTCAATCTTTGACTTCCCTTAACCAAACCAAATCAAATCCCTTGCTTTCCTTGTCCAACCCAAATCAATCCCTTTCCTTGTCAAGCCCAACCCTTTGCCTATAAAAAGAACCCTTCACCAACCTTCTCAACCCTAGTCCATAGTCCCTAGCTCATACACAACACACAAGAAAATTACAGGAAGAAGACACCCAAAAAACAGTAAGCAAAAGATAAAGAGGGAACGGCAGCAAAACCACAAGGAAACAATAGCAAAAGACGGAGAACGACGACTCAAAACAGTAAGACAACGAATGAGAACAGTGAACCAGTGAACCGGGAGAGAGTTCGGAGCATCCACCCTTCCGACGATCGTGTGTACCGTACATCCGAGAGGTGATTTAAAAGGTTAGACCTGAGGGTACCTTTTCATTAGTTTATATTCGTTTTTTTTATTATTATTGAATTCTATTCGCATGAGAGTCGTTTATGGATGCATGTTGTGGCTTGAATGAAATGGAAGAGTGTCGTCTCTTGTGGTATATAGGATGGAAACCCAGACGTAAATTCCGTAGCCGAATCCGAATGGACGGTAGTGCGGTCTGTACTTGGGATACAACTCCACGTACCACTTGAGTAAACGGCACCTTCTCTTGTTTTGTGTTGCTTTTATTTATTTATTTTTCGTCACTTAAATTATGCATGTTGCTTATTTATGCATGACTCAATCGAGCGCATGGGCTTAGTAAGTGGAATGAAAGATCCCCTATGGGGAGGGGTTAAAGCCCTTTACCACGATGCTTTGCCGCGCCGGTTGATGTGTGTTCGGTGGATGCAAGACACGTTCAATCGGACATACTTAGAATAATATGATTGTCTTTATGTTTGTATGCATGATGTGATGTGACGCGCATGGGCTTAGTATGTTGGTCTAAAGGTCCTCTCTTTGAAAGATCAAGAGCCCCAAAAGGCCACCTTTACGGCAGTACTTCGCCGCGCCCCTTTATTTTGTTGTTTATGTATTGCGTCCCATTTCATGCATCAGGTCTGTTCCCGTTTGAACGCGTTTACGAACGCAACTCAAACGCGCATGCATTTTTGCCTTATCATGCATCAGGTCTCATTTCCGTTCGAAGCGTTTTACGAACGCCATACGAACGTGATCATTCTGTTTCATTTCCATTCGAACGCGTTATCAAACGCCATACGAACGGCGAGCACTCTGTTTCATTTCCGTTCGAACGCGTTTCGAACGCTACTCGAACGTGAGCATTTTGTTTCATTTTCGTTCGAACGCGTTTACGAACGCTACACGAACGCGCACACACTGAACTGAGTCTGTCTTATCATATTCATGCATAATTGCCTCTTGGTTGATCTTTCTTGTGTTATATAGCCAACCGTATTATTTGTATCCCTGCATTTATCCATTCTATGTGTTCTCGGGATTGTATTCAAGCATGATTAGGCTGTTAGCATGTTATTTGGTTAATAGGTTCGTGAGATAGTACTCAAACATGATTATGTTGATCTTAGTTTTCCATATCATAGGATTGAAATATGTTCATGAGATTGCCATGTGATGTTGCATGTTGTGATGAACTTGTTGATGTATGCATATGAATTTAGAAGCATGATATTTTTGGAAATAAATGTTATTTAAGCCTGGTTAAATTATTATATAAATCCTTTTATTACAAGTGACATAAGTAAGGGACCATTCCGAACCCAACGGTTTGAGGTCTTCCCTTGCGAGGGGTGAGTGCGGCCTTAAATCTCATTTTCCCGGTTCACACCGGGTGGCGACTCCATTACTCTTCGGTTTCGTCCCCCGTGGCTACTCCGTACTCCCGACCGGGCCGCGAGCCCGGGACAGCATGCGTCGCCCCAGATTTTCTGTGTTCCCACAGCAGTCTTGTGTGATTATTTAAGGATTATGAATGCAGTTTTTAAGTTACTGTTTTAAGGTTTTTAGGGAATGTTTTAAGTGTATTTTTCTGTTGTTTAGGGGTTAAATTACTGCTGTTTGGGCGTGACTTAGGGACTGGTTTGGGTCAGTTTTGGTGGGAAGGGGCTGCTGTTCGGGGTTATTTTAGTGGCTGTTTGGGGCGTGTTTGGGCTGTCGTTGGGGGTATATTTTTCGGTGATGTGTGGAGACTTAGGGGGTTGCTATTTTTGGTGGTGATTATGAGTGTTTTGGTGGTTGGAGGGGGGTGAATGGCTATTGTGTTTTCGGTAATATGAGAGTGTTTGAGGGTTTGTTGTTTTCGGTAATGTGAGGGTGGGGGTGAAGAGATTGTTTGTTATTGTGTATGAGCTAGGGGTTGGAAATTCTTTTCTTCTTTTTTCTTGTGATGGGCGTGAACTAGGAGAGGGAATGGCTTTGGTTAGGGGTTGTTTATATGGAGAAAGGTTAGAGCTTCACCTTGTCTCACAAGGAAGGGATTTGGTGCATTCAATTAAGATATGATTTAGTGTTAGACAAGGAAGGTCAAAGATTGAGGGGGGACAAATCTTGGCTAGAATAGGAAGTCAATATCTTTAATTTGTTATGATTGATTTTAATTAGGCATGATATTTTTTTTAATTAAGTATGTGATTTGTTTAGTTAGGAAGTTAATATATTTGATTTATCTTCATTAGGTATGATTATATTTTGTGTTTTATTTAATTGGTAAATGATTTAAATATTTTATTTAATGTTTAATGTTTAATTTAATTAAATTGGGATGTGTTTTATGGGCTTTGGGGAGCTAATTGGGTTGGGGTGCGAGGCTAGCAGCAAAACCAGAAACACCGACGCCGTTCGAACGCCAATTCGAACGCTACACGAACGTCCGCAATCTGCCTTACGTTCGAACGAAGTAACGAACGCAGCACTAACGAAGACAGTGAGCTTGTGAAATGAACTTGATGACGTACTTATTTCGAATTTCCCTTCCGACCTCCGTTTCCCGCAATATCTTTAGCTAAAAAGGTAGTGCCTCCAACTGAGACTCATCATCGGGTTTCACATCCGAAAATGCAATGCCTACATAGATTTAAGTTAATATTAGGGTGTTCAATTATCACAAGCATACACATAGTGATAAAGTTGAAATTTAATTGTGTGCTGCATATTTGGTTGAGAATTAAATGTGTAATCTTACACAAGTAATTCCAACCAAGCTTGATTGATTTATACACATATATATATATATATATATATATATATATATATATATATATATACACACACATTGTATTGTGAAATTGGAAGTGTAATACTAAGTTTGAATTTCTAAGAGATTATATTGAGGAAATGTTTAAAGGATTTCTGTCAAAAAGGCGATAAAAGCCTAAGTGGTCAGAGATTTAAGTGGTTACTCCGGACCCCCCTCGTCCTTTGGGAATATTCATTTATTTACTTATCATAAGAAACCTTAGTCGTAAAATCAAGGACTTGTGTTTATTGGTACTACTGTCCAATATAATAACGAGTGGATACTTGGTATATCACTTGAACAAGATCATTTGTTGATCGTTATACAATTTGTCTTTCGTTCTTATTGATCGCTGTTGATTTTTCTAGTTACATATGGCTAGCGGAAACATCTCAGTACCGGTCGCTCATGGAGAAAAACCGAAAAAGTTTGGTGGAGAAAACTTTAAACAGTGGCAGAGCAAAATGTTATTCTACCTGACAACTCTCCAGTTGGCTAAGTACCTCAAAGATCATCCGGGTCCTGTGGAGGGAGAAATGGAAACGGCCAAGTAACTGCGAGAAAAGACATGGTCGTCTGGCGACTTCTTGTGCAAGAACTACCTTTTAGGAGGACTTGACAATACCCTGTACAATGTCTACCAAGACATGATTTCTGCGAAGATTCTCTGGGAATCTCTCGAGAAGAAATAAAAAACCGAGGATGTCGGACAAAAGAAATTTGTCGTGGGTAGGTTCCTGGACTACAAAATGGTAGATTCAAGAACGGTAATGTCTCAGTTGGGTGAACTGCAATTGATCATTCATGAAATAATGGATGAAATGATGAAACTCTATGAGACGTTTCAAGTTGCCACCATCATTGAAAAGTTGCCTCCATCATGGAAGGACTTCAGGAGCTATCTGAAACACAAAAAGAAACAGATGAGCCTTGAAGACCTTAGAGTTCGATTGAGGATCAAAGAGGACAACAGTAAGTCTGAGAAGGCCAGCTACAAGACTATGAAGTCTAAGATCAACATCGTCGAAGGTGTAAAGGGTAGCAAAAAGAGAAAGAACAATGAAGTTGATTCTTCCCAAGCTAACAAGAAGTTCAATGGAAAGTGCTACAACTGTGGAAAAAGCGGTCATATGGCAAAGGACTGCAGAAACAAGAAGTCTCAGGAAAAGGGCAAGAAAAATAAAAATGAGGCCCATGTCACTGAAGATGAGTAGCTGACTGATGAGATCTCAGAGATGAAGCTCTCAGCAGTGGTAACTGAAGCCAACTTGGTTGGGAATCCGAGAGAATGATGGGTAGACATTGAGGCTACTCGTCATATCTGTACATATAGAAAGATACTTTCCTCGATCAGAAGGTCGATGGTGGCGATCATCTGAAAATGGGAAACTCGTCTACCTCTAAAGTGGTTAGACAAGACACAGTGGATCTGAAGATGACATATGGAAAAGAGCTTACATTGAAGAATGTTTTGCATGTTCCTGATATTCGGAAGAACTTGGTCTCGGGATCTCTCCTTAGCAAGAATGACTTTAAGCTTGTATTTATTTCTGACAAGTTTATATTGACAAAAAATAATGTGTATGTAGGAAAATGATACATCACTGAGGGCCTTTTCAAGTTCAATGTAATGACTGTCAATCGACACAGTGCTAATAATAAAGCTATATCTTCTGCTTATATTATTGAGTCACAAAATGTATGGCATGTGAGGTTAGGACATGTTAATTACGATACGATGCGTAAATTAATTAACATGGACCTTATATCTAAATTTGTAATTGATAACCAACATAAATATGAGGCATGTGTTGAAGCAAAAATGCATAGAACATCATTTCATTCATAGAACGAAGTTTGAACCTTTGGAACTTGTACACACTGATGTGTATGATATGAATATTGTGCAAACAAGGTGCAGTTAAAAAAGTATTTTGTCACTTTTATCGATGATAACACAAGATTCTATTATGTGTATTTTCTGATGAGCAAAGATGAACCTATTGAGAGCTTTGTACACTATAAGAACGAAGTTGAAATCAACTTGGCAAGAAAATCAAAAGAATCAGGAGTGATAGAGGTGGTGAATATGTGTCACCATTTGGTGAATATTTTTACAATTTTGGAATTATTCACGAGACTACTGCTCCTTATTCGCCTCAATAAAACGGGATTGCTGAGCGCAAAAACCAAACGTTGAAGGAAATGATGAACGCCATGTTGAAAAGTTTTGGTTTACCCCAAAACTTGTGGGGGGAAGCTTTGTTTTCCGCAAACTACGTTCTGAATAAGCTACCTCACAGAAGATTGGACAAGACACCATATGAGTTGTGAGAAGGTCACGTACCTTCCTACAAATATCTGAAAGTGTGGGGGTGTCTTGCCAAGAAATGGTTCCTAAACCTAAGAAGGTTAGAATATGACCCAAAACTGTTGATTGTATATTTATTGGATATGCTCGCAACAGTAGTACGTATCGATTCTTGATACATAAGTCTGAGATTCCCGACATCAATCCGTATATGATAATTAAGTCAATGAATGCGACATTTTTTTGAAGAGACATTTCCTTGTAAGGAAAGACTGACTGGCGTAAACACACACGTATAACGCAAGCGCATATATCGTTCAAGTAGTATAAAAATATCGATCCCACGAGGACTTAATTCCTATTGTTGTTTATTATTATTGAATCTATTTATTTACAAATATCTAATTGAGGGAGAAGAGAATGATTGTTTGATTGGTTGAAAGTGGTTTTATAAAATAAATAAATAAATAAAAAGACAAAAGAAAATACTAAGGAAAATAACAAAAGACACAAAAATCTAGGGTTGTGAATCCTTCTAATATCTTTTAAAAGATGAAGTGATTATTTATGTTGGTGTAATAAATCAGTTTACTAACCTGGAACACTAAATTATGAAAAAGCCTCTGTCGATGGTCAGACGCAAATACCCAGTTTAACCCAATTGAACCATATGTCTATGTCAACCAAATTATCTGGATTCATTAAGTTTAAGTTCCAATTATGGTTACCCCCGCCCGACAGGTATATGTCTATCCTGTAAGGAAATCTATTAAAGGGTTATCTATCCTCAAGGAAGATCGTGAGCTATTAAGTCTAAGGCTGAAACCTAAAATCCCTATGTCTAGTTCATTTTAGATTTACCACATCAATCTTATTGGTGATCAGACAACAGAAGCATTAAGTTTAAGACTTAATAAGTAACTTTTAAATTACCCAAACTATAAAATAACCCTTATAAACCAGTGATATTAGAATTCATCACAACCCCAGATAACTAACACATAACTAGGGCTAGTAAAAACTTAAAAGTAAAAGACATAAAATAAAAATACTGTAAAGTAAAAGACATAAAATAAAAGCTGAAAAGTAAAATAAAATAAAATAAAATGCTAAGGTAAAAGAAATTACTTTTACTATTTACTATTTTAGATATCTCTCATAAAATAATATATAAGCTTGTGATGATATTACCAACCGACCAATCTGGCAGTATCCTTTATTAGTCAGGTTTAAACCAGATTAAAATGAATTACCAACCGACCAATCTGGCGGTATCCTTTTTAAGTCAATATTTTAAATAGTGAATATATTATTTTTAAGGGAGATTAATCTAAATAGTAATAGTAAAAGAATTACATTTCACCATAGCTGGGAAAGTTACATCCTCATGGTAAATAGTAGAAACTGTAAAAAGTAAAAATTAAAAATTAAATTACTATTATAACAAAACGTAATTAAAATTATTTACAAAACTAAAAATTAAAAACTAAAAAACTAAAAACTAAACTAAAAGAATCTAGAGAGAGAAACTCTCTCTTTAGATAGAATATAAGAGAGAGAGTGGTGCTTTCAATTCTGAAATCTCGAGCTCAATTTATAGGCCTCAGTAGGCTTCCAGCGTCGCGACGCCAGAGCCTTCAACGTCGCTACGCCAGATTTTGTCGACCTGGCACGCTCTGGTTCACCGGTTTGAAGATTCTGGATAAGCTGATAAGGTGACACGTGGCGAGGTGGTTAGGCTTCAATTATTGTGACACGTGGCGGCTTCTGATTGGTCGCTGAGATTCTTATCTGCCACGTGTCAGATAAGGATTAGATACTCAATGATTGATGCTGACGTGGCGGTGACGTGGCGACACGTGGGAAAGAGACTGTCGGCACCGTAGGATTGAGACACGTGGCACTTCCTGATTGGCTTAGATACTCAATGATTGATGATGACGTGGCGGTGAGGTGGCATTGTTGACTTGCTGACGTGGTTGATGACATGGAAATGACCTGGAGTGACACGTGGCACACGTGGCGATGGCGACTGTCGGCACCGTAGGATGCTGACACGTGGTACGACGCATGTTAGCAGATCAGCTGTGATGGTGACACGTGTCACGGTGCATGTTAGCAAAGTCAAACTTTTCTCAGATTCTGATTTGTGGACCCGGCGCACGTTAGCACTGTTCGGCGCATGTTAGACGTCGCGACGCTGAAGGTCTTGGCGTCGCGACGCGGGAAATTTACTAAAATGCCATTTTCGTCCAATTTTCACTGTTTTGTCCCAAATCACCTCCAGAATGTCCTGAAACTTTATTTATCTACAAAATAACACAAAACACATCAAAATATTCACAAAACTCAAGAAACTATACAAAATATTAGGTTAAATGAGTGGAAAATAGTGATAGATTTACCACTCATCAAAGACAAGCGACATTTTTTTGAAGAGACATTTCCTTATAAGGAAAGACAAAGAACAAAGTCTCTCAAAAGAACTACTGATATTGTCAAGGACAGTGATCAGGTTGACCAAGAGTCAAATCAACGTGGAAATATTGAGACAATTGAACATAGACGTAGCAAAAGAGGTAGAACGTCTAAGTCATTTGGTCCCGAATAACTTGAAATAAGAGAGGATTTTTCAGCTTATATTAATATAATTGTAGATTTTTATAAATTTTGATTTAGAGGAGATACAAGTATTTGAATACGTTGTTCTATAATCATAATCTTTTATAAATATAAGGGTTTTTTTTACTTATTTTTTGTTCGTCGAAATATATTGATAATAGTAAGAGTTTATAATTTATATATAAATAATATGTAATTTTTTTCATAAATCATTTTATATTTTGAGAAATATTTAGTTTTAAGAAAAATTAGGGAAAAAAGGGAAAACATTAAATAATAGATATCACACGAAAAATGAGCAAAAATAGAAATTTATCACTCCCAATGATGTTGTTTGTCATTCCCACGTATATTTCCGGGACCAAATGATAACGTCAAATTTACCAAAAAACTAAATGATAATTTATCATATTTAAATTAAAAATAAATATTTTAATTAAAAAATATTTTTTACTATAAATTAATCGGGCGAGATTTTTTTTACCAAGACTAAATAAGACCTGACCCTATATATCCCTAGGTCGGGCTAAAGCCCGATCAAACCAGGCCAAATTTTGTTATCCCCGAACATGGTATCTTCTACCACTAGCAGCCCTACACCCCTGTTCCGGATGCTGCCCTAAATTGCTTTCCCTAAAACAAGGGCTGTTACTGGATGATTCTGGGGTTCGCCTATCGTCTTATTCTTCCAGGCCTCTTCTACAGATGCGGCAATAGCCACAACCACTGACATCACTTTATGAACATTTCTTCTCCCGGTTTCTCGATCCCCCTCTACACCAGCTACCTTTTTCCAATGGCAATATCTTATCTCCTTCTACTGGGCCCGCTTGCCCTTGCTCTCCTGCTTACTTCTCTAATTTTTTTAATCTTGTCCATCATGATTTTCATGAAGACCTAGGTCTCTTTTTTTTTTTTTTTTCGTGCATTCTCCATTTCCAACCGTAAGTTTTCTTCAATCTTTTCTATCCACTATACTGTTGAAGTCTCTGAAGCTCTATGATTTCCATCTCCTGCCATTGTCTTAGTGTGTTTGCTATTTTTTCGTACTGTATCCCCACAGACGGCGTCAAATATTGACCGCTGTATTTCATTCCAAGGGCAATACGAGAAATTAACCTCTTGAACAAACCTCCATCAAGCAATGAATTTATTTTATTAGTAGGGAACCAAAGCAAACTTAGCAAGTAGATAGAAAAATCACAAAGATATGGATTTACGTGGTTCGACGGAGAGTGACTCCAACATACGTCACATGAGTAAAAAAAGTGGGAGGGGTATTATATTACTGCTCGACCGACCCGAGCTTAAAGTGGTGTGGTACTGCTTACAAAGAGTTGAAAACACCTCGGGTCTTACACTAGCCCGTTACAATTCACTCACTTGGTCAAATAACCGATCATATTTTATCTCCTTATCACTAGCTTAGAAGCTCTTAGCTCTTTTATAAGTTGATAGATGCGAAAATTGCTAACCATTGAATTTGAATCTTCATATCCTTTATATAGGCTTCTAAATTCACTATTCCACCGCTCATGGCGTTAGCTCATGTGACATTGTCATCATTTCCACCGCAACTCTCCTCAACTACCCTCAATTCGGCCAATCAAAATACCCCATTTTCACTGTCACTGCATCGGCCTATGGCGGCTCTGCTATGCCACTTTTCTGCCACTGCACCGCCCTATGACGACTAGCAGGGGTTACTTCTAATGAGAATCGTTGCTTTTCCCACAATCATCATTAACCTTTCAGAAACTCATCCTTTCAACTAGGACATACGTCACATGACTTCAAACAGAATCTGTGATCCCAGCTCCATTCCTCGGGTCGACATACTAAGGTGAATGATGCTTGGTCAAATTTGTTGATTTCTTAAACCAGGTCGGGTTCACAAAACCTCGGGTCGGCTTCCAAAACACTCAAATGTTGCCAAATCTAACACTTCTTTTATGGGTCGGATCGGTATCATAACTTGCTTCATCATCAGCAGGTTCTGCCCTCGGGAGAGCTTATCTGTATAGGGGGGTCGGACCCATATGTCTAACTTCACTCTCTTTAGGACTTTGCACGTTCATCATCCTCTTTTGGCCAAATACAAACCTCATTTTACCTCTTTTCGGTATTTGAACTTTATCAGAATGTAAAACCATCAATATAAACTTAGAGATATTTTGCTGGAGATGGGAGCGCCGTGGTATAAGCATTCTGCCGAATTCAACCACCAAATAAAAACTATTTGATTCACAAGCGGGTTTGGTGTCAAATATGTTGAATACTAAATTTACCAGATTGTTATGGTCAATTTTTTTTTCGCATCAAGTTAGGGGAGAAGTTACATTGGTTTCCACGCGTATGCCCCCCTGAATGAGCAAAGTAAAAGCTTAGGGCCAACAGAAAAGGCCTCTAAATTTTTAGGCCGAAACTGTCCCCAGTGCTGGCAGTCGAGTGGCAACCTGTTTGTAGAGCAAGCATTCATCTTTCTTTATACAATATTTAATCAAAAATATTGTTAAACTTTTTGAAAAAAAATTATTCTTTTTTATCATTTATATTTTTTTCCCTAAATACATATGATTGTATAAAACATTATACAAAATATTGTACACATTAATATAGATTTTGATTCGATGCTGAATTTTTTGTTGATTTGTGATTGGTAATCATTGAATAAGAATTTATATGTAAAATTAAACATTATCCGTTCATTGTTATTCATCCACATGTGATATAAGATTATAAAAATTTTAACACGCGTTAATTCATTACTGGATCCAAATTCTTTTCACAGCATTCATCAAGAGAACAAGGCCTCTCAATATTTCAAAAAATAAAAAATTTAATAAACTAAAATAAACAAATACATCAACAGTATTGTTTTATACTATTCATATTGTCTATTTTTCTTCATTTTAAACAATTGTGATTTTGTTGAAGGGTAGCTACTCAATGAAATAATTTATCCCTCAAGTATTGAATACACAAATTAATAAGTTCATTTTCAATATTCAATATGATGTCATTCCTTTCAAGTTCATAAGAAAACCTCCACTTTCGAGTCTCCAAATTAAACAATTTCATTAATTTGGGTTTAGAATAAGATTCTTAATTTTCTGAACATGACTTAATTATTATCATTATTTCCTTAAATCAAACAAGCCACTTGTCAAATAAACCACAATAAAATAATAAAACAAATGGAATCTACCCAAGATAGCTGCATCAATAAAGCCATCAACAAATAGTGTTAATAAAACCTTGGACGTAATCATTTTCTTTTTAACAAATAACAACTTAGATAAAAATGCACGCCTGATGGGTAGCTCACTTTGTCATTACTCGTCTTTGTAGCAAAAAATAAAAATAAAAATCCAAGGCCTTAGCCATGGCACTCTTTCCTTCTTAGCTCCCTACTCAGACTCTTATTATAACCCCCACAAACTACACATCTGCTTCATATCATCTACTTATCAAAGGTTAGGTATGTACTATATATCTATACGCTCTTCTTTCTTCTGACTATAACTTTATATTATCAAGTTTTGTTTTGAGTGGTATCTACTTTTGGTGTTTTTAGGGTAACCCCAGAGATTGTTTCCCGTGGCTCGCTACATTGTAGTCGCAGGTCAGTCCTTCCCGTTTAATCTGAAATTTTATTAAAGTTGATCCTATAGATAATTTTGATTTACCCATATTAATTAAAATGAAGAGTATTTTTTTTTTTTTTTTTTTTTTTTGTGAAAATCAAAATTTACCTCTACTGAATCAATATTCCGGTTGCCCGTATCAGGTTTCTTTTGTTATGGGAATATACGAAGAAGAAAGAGATGGAGCAAAGGTGCAGGATGCTGCTGTGACTGTGAAGACTTACATAACTTGCTTGTGGTCATTCTTGGTAAGTATGACAGGTGGTCTAGTTTTAGTGTTTTGGGAGTACGAGTACCATCCGAGGTATCGTCAGCTGTGGATGGTGCCCTTAGGCCTTATTCTATTCCTCACTCCAGTCATTATTTGGTTTGCTGTCTTCGTTTCTGAGCTCTGTATGTTAGACGAGGAGCATGTACGGAGAGCGACTCAATCATTAGGTGACTCAGTTCATGACCCGGAGAGATGATCAAAGAAGTTACTTAATTACTGTGTGATTAATTGCTAATGATTCTGCATATATGTTAATTGTGAAGTGCTTTTTGCACAACATGATATAGATTCTCATTATTTATTTATTCATTCCAGCTACGTCCATTTTATTCCAGCACATCTTTCCTACGCATTAAAATTATTGGGGCTCCAATAATGTTGCCTGTACCAGTTGATTCATACTTAAATATTATAGTTTAATATTGGGTGCCTGTCATAATCCAAAGGTCTTCAAAGCCTTTACCTATGCAAACTTATAACTAAACTACGTGGCTATGCCTATTTAATTCATAACACATACAACCTCATACCGATGTTAATAAACTTGAGACACTGAACAATAATTAAATTGACTAGCAAACTCTAATTTTTACTTAACATGCTTACCGTTTACTAAATTATAGCACCTCAATCGCAAGTATACTCGAGTATCGATCATGATATGTGCTCAAATGAATTCAAATATGCTCGTCATCAATGTGTTCTGGTTCTTGTATGACCGGAGTAGATGAAAATTCCCAAAAGAATGCGATTGTAAATAAAAACTAAATTGATTGACTTTTACTGAAAAATGCATGAATTCTCTCCATCATAATCAGAAAATTCAAGGGAATATGAACATGGATCAAAAGAATTAACGATGAAGAAACAAATGTACTAAAACCAAACAATAGTATTAACAAGAAATATAATAAGCCAAATCAATTTAGTGACAAAGAGAGAGTGAAAACAAGTTGGCTTCTATTAGTATGAAGCCTCGGGATTCCAGATTTCCATTGTGCAATATATTTCTGGGTAAAGATTTTGATTTTTACATCATATAAAGAGAAATTTAAAGAAATAAAAATTTTAAATCAACACCTTTTGCACATTCTATGCTTAATCTACATAAAAGAATACAGTATGAAGATACATCTGCTATATAACTCTAACAGCCGTAAGCTTATTCTGAAGCCTAAACATCTGAACATGTCGGGAAATCTAGACCATGGAGTGCAGGAATGCTGTCCAAATCCTCTTTTGAGAATAGTGGGAAGAACCATAATGCCTTGTTTGTGCCAAAAACCTTCAACAGGAGGAAAAATGACAACATAAGAACCTAGATTACTATGGTCCCCTGCGTGAGGCGACGTGAGGCGGTCGAGGTGTCAATCTCAATCCGAACACCGAAAAAAACTAAAAGCATCAAAATAAATCACCCACAACAAATTCATATTAACTAATACATAAAAGCATCCATCAAAAGTAAACAAAATGAAACATTATAAAATAGATTCCAGAAATAAAATGACCACTAGTCTCTAAATAGGTTATCATGTTTCTGTATAATAGCATCGCCAACAAAGAAGTCATCCTTGACGATTTCCCATTCCTTCCCTGCCGAGCCGCCTCTCTTTGCCATTCGAAGTACTACCTCTGCCTTCCCTTTCTATAACATACCCAGGCGCCCCGGTACGACTGACAGAGGTTTCAGCAGTTCGCTAAGAAAAGGAAAGGGAAAGCCCGAGGCAAGACAAGAGAGGATCTTTCTTTTAGGACCACATACCCTAATTGAGACCTGAGGGAAGTAAGGAAGCGACGAAATCTTCGATGAGGAAAAACGGGTTTGGTCTCTTCGGAGCCCCAGTCATTCTGAGTGGGCGTGTGACAAAGCAACAAAAAGACAAAGATCTTAATAAAAAAATCTACTTCTTCTGCTTTTGCTTTGTCTTCGGATTCTATCTATGCATGTTAAATTAACTATTCCTTTCTATTAAATTAGAATTTCTTTTTCTCGTCGATCCGGATAGGTTTTTGTGCCACCTTCGAGAATAGTCCCAGCTAGCTAAAGAGGAACTGCTTCTTGGGTTGGCAAGATAGAGGATCCCTCATTCACGCTCGCCTTGAAAGGTCTATGGTGGAGAGGGCCATCACGGCCTCTGCTGCCCCTAGCCCGATAGCGGAAACCATTAATACGGGGCACTGCGTGGCGGCTCAACTTCTGGCTAAGCCGACATAACATATTCAACCACGGATTAAGTCGACATAACATCCTTACGTTCAGTCAGGTTTTTCCAATTGGATTACCCTGCCGGAATGGTATAGAAGTAGGGCTTTAACTCAATAATACTTAGATACTATCTATTGGTAGAAGCCCGGGAATCAATGGAATAGATAATAGGATATGATTGCTCGTGAGCGGAATGCCATTACCAAGTATTTCGATGATGAGCGGGTATAAAGTGTCACCCTCCAAAAAGTCATAATCATATATAATTCCAATCAAAAATAAATTTATTAAATACAAATTATAACTAATAAATAAATATAAGAGTACATGTTGGTTATATTTAAAGATAATAATTATTTTGCTATTTTCGGTGAAGCATTGGGATCGAGCTATCATGTCAATGAGGTTAACAACACTACCGGTTAGGATTTCAAAATTGAAAATTTTGTTATATGTAGCTTTTTAGTCTATAAAGAAGCTCAAGCTGAGACTCTTTGTCCCGACTTTTAGCTCCCTTGTATGATTTTTTAATTTTTTTAAAAATAGTAACTTTAGGGGTTTCGGGACAAGGCGTCCGCCTCTGCCCCCAACTCGAGATGTCTTGAGGCGGCCGCTTCAAGCATTTGAGGCTGGCCTGTAGAAAACTTGGCCCAAGGCGACAGCCTCCACGAGCTATGGCCACGAGGCGGCACCTCGAAGTGCTCTTCAGATGGAGTTTTCAAACTATGTTGCCACTATAATTAAGATTAATTGCATCCTAAGATTTATGTTTTCGCCAAACTGTGTTGTTCAAATGGCGCCCGCAAAAAAATGCAATAGTAATTCTACCTTCTCTGTTCATTTCACAATTCTTGTAGTCCTCCGTGCAGATTAATATTTGTTGAATAAAATGGTTCGTTCATTAGTTCAAGAATATCAGAAAATTTTAGAACCTGAAAATATGTATCTTAACCCAAGCATCCTAAGATATGGGGAAGTGTCATAACATGGTGTTCAAAATGAGGAAACAAAGTAAAGACATTTGCCTAGAAGATATCACCTGTTCAAAATTGTTCTTCCAGCCCAAGTCGTACTTCCATCTGACTGTTTTTTTCTTCTCATAAACCTGTAGCATAGTTTTCAGAAGGTAATATGCAAAAATCAAATGAAGTCATGGGTCTATGCTACTTAACTAGTAAGTACTGCAAGTTTCTTGTTACATTTGAATGTCAAATTCAAAACAATGGAGATGGCATCGTCCAAGGAATTTACTGAAAAATGCCATCATCCACGCCCATCAGGTTTCGAATCAACACAACCAAGCTTGCCCAAACAAAATCAAAAGACACATACACGAAAATAACTATTATGATCATTTTACCTCTATTGATGTGGTATTGCTTGATACAAGCGACGCATGCATGACGACAAAACAAAGAAGACTCAAAGCAAAAGCCAAATTAATAACTGCAATATGACATTAGATATTGTAAGAAACAAAGAAAATATTGTTGAGAACTAATAAAGTGAGTCAAAAATAATTTATTTGCAAAAAAAACTTACCAAAAGCCAGAAATATGATAGCTAGATTTCCAGGAGAGGAAGAATGAGTCTTTGCTTTGCTAAAGATCTTGATAAAACTAGGCAGCAACACCAGAGTGTCCATTGTTGTCTCCAGAAACGTATACAGCTTTGCACCATACAAGTGATAAAACAACAGAAAAAGTTACAGCCACTGCCACATCCACTCACTTATCATATACACATTTACAAAGCCAGACATATTTCTTATTTTGTGTATATATATTTCTTATTTCCGTAAACACGAAATACCAAGGAAAATGAGACCTTACTAAGAAGAGGAGGAAGGACTTGTAGTTGCGTGCTCCAACACAATTCACAACCCAAACACAGTGGTGGTCCATCTTAAGAACACATCTTTGACCTGCAAAATAATACTATCCACTTCATTTCGTAAAATCAATTTCAGAATGCAAGTGTGCCAAAATGGTGTTTAAACAATCGAGGGAAATGAGTCATTTTGACAGGACTTATAGATAATGCACAAAATTCATATTATTAAAAGGTAAAAATGATATATAGATTCAATTGACTATCTAGCTACCAAAGACAAAAGTATTAAAATGCGCTTACAAACAGAACAATGATGACAGCGTGGAGGCTTCCCATTTTGGCATCGATCACAGAAGCGGACTGACTGCGTAGAATCCAGTGCATCTGATGCAACATTATCCGATGATATCGAAGAACTACCGGCCTCTAAATTATCCCGCGATGATGCTGCCTGCCAATTGTCAGGCACGGAACCAGGGTCCCAAAACACTACCATAACATAGCTCCATAACAACATCA
Source organism: Zanthoxylum bungeanum (assembly GCA_019454045.1). Taxonomy (NCBI): domain Eukaryota; kingdom Viridiplantae; phylum Streptophyta; class Magnoliopsida; order Sapindales; family Rutaceae; genus Zanthoxylum; species Zanthoxylum bungeanum. The sequence goes on from SKCR01005062.1 coordinate 272,585, forward strand.
CAAGCTACAAAAATTAAAAGAAAATAATAATAATTCAAATTCCGTTTAATTTATTTGTAATTTCCGCAGAATAGACTCAAAATCATAGGCATAAAGTAAAAAATAAAATAAAATAAAATAAAATGTGTAGTATTACCAGAATATGGAATAGTATAATAATTGAAAAGCCAAAAAAAGAGTGGACTCCACCGCGAAGCAACTGTGTGCCACAGGTGACTATAACGACGGCGTAGTAAGTAACGGCGATAATTGCGGCTACTAGGAGGATCATTAAGTAGCCGAGTACTTTGAGGCCGGAACAGAGCTTGAACAGGTTAATGTTGTCCATGCCTATGTTGATTTGGGGGATGATTGGTTGGTATCTTCTTCTTGGTTGCCGTGGGAATAAGCGTTTCCAGGTATCCAAAGCCAGGTTTAACTTATTCTTGGCTGGAATTAATAATTCTCTGAGAAGGGGAAGGGCGTCTTATTCATCAAATTAGGGCACGGTTCGAGATTAGTTTTGCACTGGCAACGTCTCCACTAGATTACCATTATAAACAAATTTAAACGAATACCAGCTTTTTATGTTTTAACTCAGGTTAGTTGCTTGAAGTTATCTTTTTATTCCATATATAATTAACCAAAATATTTTATTCGTTTTTATTATTATTATTAACCTTTAGTGATGTCATATTTGTGAATCATCCCAGTATTAATTGTTTTCCTTCCGGATGTCAGAAATTTCTACCTGACGAGGACCTAGAGGCTAGCTAGAGGATGGCAAAAGTCTGCGGGTCCGTCTGAGCCTGTCCTGAACCAGTGGGCTTTAGTCCTGCCGAGGTTCCAAATCCGATTTTTATTAATAAAAAATATTTTTTTAATTATATAAATTAATTTTTAATTTTAAATATATATATTAATAATTAAAAAATTCAATAAAAAAAATATATTTTTAAAAAAATTCTAAAAAAATTAATTTTATTAGGCCTATACCAGTTCAATAGATTTCGTGTCAGGCTGGGCATGGCAAAGCACGGGCTCAGCCCGATATTTTGCCACACTTATAAAAACCTTTGGAGACCCTCTTCATTATGGTTGAATAGGGATGGCAACGGGCCGAGCTTGGGCCGTGCTTTGATAAGCTCGGCCCGAGCCCGACACAAAAAAAATAGACCCGAGCTCGGGAAAAGCCCGGGCGGGGCTTGGCCCGTGCCCGATTTTTTATTATAAAAAATTATTATATATATATTATAAATAAAAAATTTAATTATTTATTTTAAGCACGGGCTGGGCCCGTACTTTTTTGGTGGAGCCAGGCCCCGACCCTCTTTTTGAGGCCCGACCCGGGCTTTTTTCACCCCGGGCCGGGCCCGGGTTTTTTTGCCATGTATAAAATTGAAGATCATGGATGAAAGTTCGAAAGCTTAACAATGAAATTGGGTATGAGATAGTTTAATATCATTTTCTTATAAGAGAATAGATGAGTATTATGTGCAATTTCATCTGATCCATATCCATATTTTTTGTTTTGAAATCTAAATTTTAATTACAATAAGCATGAATGTAAATAAAAAGCATCCTAATTTTTAGTATCCTAATGGTAGGGATCAAATTTGAAAACATAAAAATTTCTCAAATTCTCTTCTAAAATATATCCGTTTAGGATTCGATAGAAAATCAATTCGCCACCTCTAAAAAGATTTGAAATTAGCCACTATTTTGGAAAAGAATTTGAGTAATTTTTATATTTTCATTAAGTATTTATGGAACTAAGTACCTTATTTGTAATGTCGATAATATTGACTAAGTTTATTAATATATTTTAAATGAATTTAGTTTTTTTGATAAAATATTTTGTTACTAGAGATTCAAGTCCCATTGGGATCCTATTTATTTATCCGGAAATCTCATACCCTCAGCTCAAATAATTATGAGATAATAAAAAAAGTATGGAGACAAGCAAATTGATGTGATCTAAGGTACAAAAATTGGTATTATCCAAGTCCAAGATATATAGTTTCAAAGTTCCAAAAAATCTAAAATACTCAAGATACATTAAGAAATAGGTTCTTGGTCAAATTCCATCAAAGAATTTCAATAGAAGACCATTAGGCAATGACAGTGGGATTTGTACAGTCTTCATATTTTGATTATAACATTCTCATACGATGTCCGATTTGCGTGATTCAAGTTGCATTAGAAAGAAAACTCAAAGATCTATAATTTTATAGTTTAATTCAAAAAAAGATTTGAAATTCTTCATAGTCAAAATTCGATCACAATAAATCCCTATAGTTGGACAATTATGACCCATAGCGTCACTATTTGTAAAAGACATTATGGTTTTTGTACAAATTAACTATGTGACAATGGAAATTGCTATTTTATCATTTTGTAATTAGATTACTTGTATATATATAAATGATAAAAGTCATTATGGTTAGTTCCAGATTAATAAGATATGAGACGATATCAATCCACAAAGGTTTAATCATTAAATATCCCTAGTCGTAGTATTATCGAGATTGGACATCGATAATGCGGAATAGACTAGTATTGCACTTGTGTGCGTTGTGGGAGCATAACGACATAGTTCTCATACATTTAAGTATTGGATACTTATGCAAGTGTAATAGGAGGTTGTGTTTACCGATGGTACGGAAACAACTTCGCTCTGGATAGACCCCTGCAGAATCCCATTGGTAGTATGACTATGTGTCTATGGGAATTCGCATCAGGGTAGGTGTATTTGGTCTTAACCTGAGAATTGCATCGCTAATACTTGCGACAATCAATACGCTTTGGTTTTGGTCGTCAGAGACTTTAACAGGTTCTGTGTATGCCTCTTTTGGGTTTATTGAGAATTGTAGTGTATTGGGTGTGATGTCAAGACGGAAGTATCTCTTCAGTCATATGGAGATGATGATCACGTAGGGATACATAACTGGTTCTCTATTATGTTGCAACTATCAGAATAATATGACAAGGTCATGATTATCCGATTATAGAGACTAGTTGCTTGTGATCCGATATATGCTTCATACGGGGCAGACACTATTCCAGCCTCAGGCCTTGCATGTGACATCAGATACTGGATCGCAATACGCAATACTACGTATACTACGCCTGTTATAGATTATATATTCCTTAAAGAATATTTCTGGAGAATTGGGTAGGCACAGCGCTTTGCTAGAAGCCAACCATGTCTTGTAAATCGGTAAGAACGTGGTACCGGGTACGCACGTGTTCGGATAGTCCGATGACCGGATTTACTACTAACTATTGGGTTTCTAGATTAGTCCCAAGATAAATTTAAGCATAGAAACATGTGTGAATACTCAAAAGAAGTATGGCGGAATCATACTTACAAAGATCGGCTTTTGCGATGCGAGGAACAACAAAATCTTTTGCTCTCTTGAAGCTCACGGTTTTTTCTCCATTTTGTGCTCCATTTTGAATCTTCAAGCTCCAAGCTTTGGGTAAGGATTCCATGCCCATGGGTGGGTTTCCCTATCACCATCATATGACTCCTAATGTGTGCTAGCACTCTTGAAAAATTGCCACAAATTTTTTTCTTGTTTATGATCCATTCGGCCAAGCCAAATGGGAGAGAAAAAGTGATGGCCATTCGACCAAGGGAGAGAGTGAGAGAGATGAGTTGTGTGTGTTGGTTGTTTTGATTTCTAAAATCAAATAAAACATATACCAAAATTTTGTAAAAGCCTTTCAAAAAGTCAACAAAATTTGGAGCCAAAATGGTAATAAATGCCTTCAACCACTTATGTCACTATTCATATCAATCAATGATGACAAGCATCACTTCACTCAAAGTGATGTGACTTCCATCACTTGATTGACTAGTGATTTGACGCTAGATGTGACTTGTGGGCCGCACTTGAATTCGAAATGCGAATAGGCCCGCAAACACTCCCGGGCTCGGGTTCGCTAATTCCGAATCAACGAATTTTCCGTTACGACGTAATTAAATCAAATTTAATTAAATAATAATGCCAAGTAAAATTACTATTCACTTCGCTAACGAATTAATTATAAATTAACTCGTTCGCCCGAATTAAAATCTAATTTTAATTCCGCGTCGAAATCCAATTTCGTATAATATATCAAATATATTATTTTATTGATTAATTCCAAATTAATCGTTCTCTCTCTTTAATTAATATTTTATCCCAAATAAAATATCTCCGTAATTAATCTCAGATTAATTTTCTTTCTCCTATAATTAATCACAGATTAATAAAGTGCGAGTCATACGTTATCAGTGAATCTTCGGGAAGCGACCCATGATATCCCCGGATATGTTGGCAGTAAATCCGGTCGTCAGACTATCCGAACACGTACGTACCTTGTACTACGTTTTTATCGATTTACAAGACATGGTTAGCTCCTAGCAAAGTACCGTGCCTACCCAATTCTCCAGAAATATTCTTAAAGGAATATGTGATCTATATCAGGCGTAGTATACGTAGTATTACGTATTACGATCCAGTATCGGATGTCACGTGCTAGGCCTGGGGCTGGAATTGTGTCTGCCCCGTACGAAGCACATATCGGATCTCTGGTAACTAGTCTTCATAATCGGATAATCATGACCTAGTCATATTATCCCGATGACTGCAGTACAAAAGAGCACCAGTTCCGTATCCTACGTGATCATCATCTCCACTATGATTGGAGTGATACTTCCATCTCGACATCACACCCAATACACTACGATTCTCAATATACCCAAAAGAGGCGTACACAGAACCTGTTAAAGCCCTGGACGACCAAAACCAAAGTATATTGATTGTCGCAAGTATTAGCGGTGCAAGTCTCAGGTTAAGACCAAATACACCTACCCTGATTCGGACTTCCATAGACACATAGTCATACTACCAATGGAATTCTGAGGGGTCTATCCAGAGAGAAGCTGTTTCCATACCATCGGTAAACACAACCTCCTATTACACTTGCATGAGTATCATATACCCAAATATATGAGAACTATGTCGTTATGCTCCCATAATGCGCACAAGTGTAATACTAGTCTATTCCGCATTATCGATGTCCAATCTCGATAATACTACGACTAGGGATATTTAATGATTAAACCTTCGTGGATTGATATTGTCTCATATCATCTCAATCTGGAACTAATCATATGGATCTTTTATCATTTATACATCTTGGTAATCTAATTACAAATGATAAAAGGGCAATTTCCTTTGTCACATAGTTAATTTGTACAACAACACCATGATCTGTACAAATAGTGATGCTATGGGTTATAATTGTCCAACACCAACATATCCAATGATCTCATGGGTCGCTTCCCGAAGATTCACCGATGACGTAAGACTCGAACTGAATTGATCTGGGATTAATTATTAGAGAGAGAAAATTAATCTGGGATTAATTACGGCGATAATTTATCTGGGATAAAATTCAATTAATAGAGAGAGAACGATTAATTTGGAATTAATCGATTAAATAATATATTCGATATATTAAATGAAATTAGATTTCATAACAGAATTAAAATTGGATTTTAATTTGGGCGAACGAATTAATTTAGAATTAATTCGCGAGCGACTTTAATAGTAATTTTGCTAGGCATAATTATTTAATTAAATTTGATTTAATTAAGTCACACCGGAAAATTCGTTAATTCGGAATTAACGAACACGAGCCCGAAATGTGTTTGCGGGCCCACTCGGATTTGGAATCAAGTGGGGCCCACTACAAGTCACATCACTTGTCACTTTACTTACCTTTATGGTGATGGAATTTGGTATTTTGGTGATGGCTTGTAAAACACTCCATTTTGAAAAGGTAAAAGACTTTTACCAAATCTTGGATTTGGTATATGTTTTGATTTTTTGGAAATCATTTCACTTAACACTTTTCACTTTCTCATTTTCCCTTGCAAGAATCGAAACCACTCTTCCTCTCTTGGTTCTCCATTGCCGAGAGTTACAAAGACACAAATGAAGTTTTGTTGCAAAATTTTCAAGTGCTAGCATAAAAAAGGGTCATTCAAAGGTGATAGGGAAACCTTTCCCATTGAGTTTGGAATCAAACATCAAGCTTGGAGCTCAACATACAAATCAAAAGAGGAGCTTGGAGCACTTCAAATGAGCAAAAGTTTTGAACTTTCCACCTACATCCAATCCGTTCAATGTAAGTATTTTCGCTACTTCTTTGCGTATTCACACATCTTTTATGCTTATTAGATCCTTGGCATGTTCTTAGAGAACCCAACACCTATAGCTTTAAGTTATATGTTTTTAATTTTATGTTATGTTTAATTGATGAGATGAAATCTAATGTTATTTTAATATCTCATTCACGAAATTTAAGTTTTATTTAGCTTAGGATTTATTTTTTTCAGTTCAATTAGGATTTATTTTTTTACGAATTTTAGTTTAAGTAGCCCCCAAAGGGTGCGGTTTGATGGTAAATGGCTTAGAACTTCATTGTCAGGTCATGAGTTCGAATCCAGATGGTGAAATTCTTGTAAGAGTCTGAGACAGCCGGAGGTTATACCTGCTCTACTTAAGCTCGGGTCGGGTGGTCCAACGTTTAAAAAAAGTAATTATTTTAAGTAGTTTTCTTTGTTTAAGTTAACTCATGATCTTACAATAACCTATTTAAATGTGCTTTTAGCTTGTAATTTTGATAAAGAATTTCGAATAAAAAATAGTCATTGGTGTTTAATACCAATGTGTGTGTGAGAGCTTAGATTCTCTCATGATTCTTGACAGAACCAATATCAAGAATTATTAAAGATTGATGATCTTTGTGGCATCTCTAATAGCTAGCAAGATTGCTTCAGGAATATGAAAGGATTGTTATAGGTAGGTTCTCTAGAGGTTTGACTTGAACTTGAAGAGGTTTTGTTTCCTAACAAAACGAGTTCAAGGTTCTAAAAAGAAATAAAAAGAGTTTTCATAAAAAAAGATTCTTGGGGTCTGACTTGATCTTCGAAGGGTTTGTTTCTTATAAAATCGTGATTCGCAGTTTTTGGAGTTTGCTTAATTACATGAGGTTTCCTATGAATTCAATCATATAGTGGTTTCCGTCATAAAATGTCGAGGTGAGTACGTGTTGTACAGCGACCAAGTATGTGCAGCGGAATTTAAATTTTTGGCTGCCATCCATAACCCCAAGATCTTTTTGTTTTGATTATTTTACAGACCTATACATGTTTCTAAGATTTTCATTGCATAAAACTCATAAACATGCACATGAACATACATCTAAACATGATATATATCATATAAACTTAAAATAAAAATGAAGAGAATATGACTTACAATAACCGAAGACTCCTTCAGTCCACCCTCCAATCTACGAGTTATCCACGAACTTAGCAAGCTCCTCAATATTCCAAAATTAGCCACCCAAGTGTGTAGCCTCTAAAGATGCACACACCAAAGCCAAACGGCAATGACAATGTCAATGCCTTAGGTGCACTAGTATCTTGTCTTTGGAACTAGCCTAGGCAAGTACCTAAAACCTTTTAAACTCAGGGTTCCTCTAGTCAAAATGGATTCGAGGATCCACCAAAATTGTGGTCTGCTCTTAGAGCTAGAGCTGCACACTAATAAACCAAAGTTCTAGCTATTTTTGTTGTGTTGATCTTATTGTCTCTTTATGTATGAGGCGCTCTTGGGGTTTAATAAGTGCTCTCATGCTAAGATGTTGATTTAACTAAGCAATATCGAATTAAAAGCCACTTAATCTTAGCCATTGGATGTTAACATAATGATATGATGTGTATGTGTATGAGCGAGGTGGGATTTAGCGCTATATTTATGACATCGACGACCAGTACACTGTTGGGCTAGCAGCCCGTGGAGAGTACAGATAGTCCTGTGGGGGGAGACTAACCAGAGAATAAGGGAGTTGCAATCCGATATGAGACACCGGGAATTATTTAACGCTTTACTACATCCCCCGCAAGGTCTGATCTTAAACCCATTTGGGTTCGAAATGGTCCCTTATTGAAGCCAGTATTATATTTATGCTCAAATGAGGTATCAATGAAGCCACATACAATAAAATTTATAAATCACACATCATAGCGAAGGGCAGTAGTCGTGCACGGCTAAGAAAAAGAAAGAATAATACAAAGAGTGAGAACCAAGGAACTCTAGAGAGGTTGGTTACGCGAACATGAAAAATGGTACATATATAAATATAGTTTATATGCAGAAATAAAATATTACAACAAGAATTAAATAAGTTAAAATAGGTTAAAGCATGTATGGCCGGATATAGCCTAAAGTCAGCCGGATGTATCATCCAGTCTTCATGTCCAGCCGGACTTACTGGGAGTCTAATCGGATACGTTGTGTATTACACAAACGCAGAAACATACGTATACAATAACAGATGCAATAATCATGCATTCTGAATATAATAGTAACAGAATGGCCATCTTCCACCAGTATATGGAGTTGTATCCCGAGTGCGAACCATACTATCTTCCATTCAGAATCGGCTATGGAACTTATGTTCGGGTTTCAATCCTATATACCATGGGATCATACGACCATATATCATTAATGTCCAGTCGGACATAGGACAAGTCTGGCCGGACATCATTCCTAAATCACACAGTAAACAGTATATAGCATGCATATTAATATTAATAAGAAAAATGAACAAAATCCATGTGGCATAATTATCTAAACTGAAAAAAATAAACATGCATAGATTAGTGGTAACAAGTGCAACATAAAAAATAGCTAAACATGCGATTAACTAGAGAAAATAGTAAAGACGCTATGACATGCATACATGCGGCCGGAGGTGTGTGCATGTCCGATCAAACTTGATGTACATCCGGCATGAGATACTGTGTCACAACAGAATCTCAAATATATAGAAATATAAAAGAGGGTGTCCTCATGTCATACCTATATGTTGTTTGGTGGCTCTGAATGACATTTCTGAATGCTAAGTTGTTGCTAGATTTGTACTAGAGGGTGTGAAACTCCAAGGCTTTATGGCTCTATTTCACTCTTATTGTTTTTAGAATTTTAGGTTTTTCTCAGTTTGATTCACAAACCAACCTCTCCAGCCTCCTCCATATGAAGATGAGAACCTTTTTTATAGTGTAAAGGAAGGGTCTGAGAAAGAAAATGTAGGACCATAATCCATTTTTTCTCTCTTCTTTGTTTGACGTTATTGGATTACTGCAGTTACACACGCTTGATGTATGTCTGTCCGGATTTATAATTTGAAATATACGTCCGACCAAAATTTTATCAGTCTATGACTCCAGCTTTTGGGAATTTGTATGTATATTGACAACTCGATATATGTCCGGTCAGATATTAGATTTGAATTATAAGTGTGGCCAGACACAATCAAATCCCTCAACTTGAGTAACTGGCAATTTGCTTGTTCACTGACAGCTGTGTCATGTCTTGTCAGATGTAGGGTTTTAGGTAATGTCCAGTCAGATGTTATGGTTTAGGGAGAAGGTAGGTCGAACATTAGTGATGTTCTGCTGGCTTTTAGCTATGTTCTCTAGAGTTCCTTTCCTTCATGGCATTCGTCATTCCAATTTCTCAATTTTCAGAGGGCGTCCCTGTAAGAGACTTAATATTGGGCTAATGCATAAAAATACAATGTCTACAGTTGCCACCCTCACTTTGGTAGGCTTGTCCAGTGTGTGACAGTGACAAGTTTATCAAAATCATACATGCATTTTTACTTACTTGGTTCATCAAGCGTCGCCGAACTTGCCTGACTGTGTTGTAGTTTGATTGTTGTTAGTATTGGAGTTGGTGCTTGGAGCGCCAATCCGAATAATGTATTGTATATTTTATTATTTAGTAATAAAATAACTATATTTTCATCTCATATCTTATTAATGATATTGTCATTATGCATATTAGATTGATGTATAAATATGCTAAGAATGACATCGACCTTAGAATAGTCATGTAGTAATACTGGACACTAGGTGGTCCCACATGAGATAAGTATTAGTATTGTAAACTATTCTTAAAGTAAATATTCCTAGTTGTTGGTTTTGGAATACGATCGAAATCCTATAACCTAGAAGACTAGCACATGTCGTATATTGGAATTGGAGTTCTAATGGTTTAACCCAATGTACCATGAGATTTGGAAGCTCATATAGACGTGTGGGTATTGGTTGGATGGAATACTGAATGACTCACAGGTGATTCCTAATAGTTGGAAGTACACACCATCATAAATAGGAATCTCCTCGAGTCGAGTAGCATATGTGATCCTTTGACTATAGGATAACATTGATATTGTGTGAGATCCTCCACACTTTGATGCCATGTATGTCAGAAACCTTTCATGGTCAAGCCTCTACATGTTCGTTGAGTATGGACTAATGCACTTGTTAATCAAGTACGAATCAAGATAAAATTCACCGGCCCGTATGTGTACCATAAGGGGTTTAGGTATCTATGTGAGTAAGTCACGATTCTTAAGACTTTGGCCAAAATCGATCACCTAGGGTGGATCGCATCAGTTGTAAGGAATTGTGGACATGTCAACATGAGATGTGTGCCTTGGAAACTTGACGATGTATTCTATATTTCCTAAGCACAACTCGGATAGCTTACGATGAAGGGATTGATAAATATTTATGATGACCTCGACTTGTATAGTTCAGAAAGGTCGTTCGTGTTCTTCGTGAATTCGGAGGTGGTCAAATTGCGTACATATTTGTTAGGGTTATATGAAAAACGTGACTGAACTTAGAGAGTCCCAATATGAAATGTACTCGTTGAGCACTTGGGTAGCTGATTAATTTTGATAAAAGATAATATTCGATATTATAATTATCAACTAAGATAATCAAGTGTTATTGGATAACATTGATTATTTACTTTGACCTAATTTGATTAATTCAATAATTATACAAGGGCTTAATTATAAATTCATAAATATATCTATCATTTGAGGATATTTTGGTAAATAAAAATATGTAATTCTATTTGTTTTTGGCTTGATTTAATTGGATTAAATCAAAGTAGTCAACAAATGTGATTAGTCACACCTAATTATACATATTTGGACAAATTAGATTAAGCCCATATAAAAGTTGATTAGAACTTTTATTAATTAAAAATTACCTAAGTTTTGCTATAAATAGCAAGCTTGAGGAAGGTTTTAATTAAGCTTGAGAAAGCTAAATACAAGCGATTCTTGGAGAAATTAGACTAAGTTAGAGAAGTGTTTAGAGAATCTTTGTGAGGTCTCTACAACATTTCATCTAGGAGAAATCAAGATTGGATCTTGGAGTGTATTGGGGTTTTGGGCGAAGGGCGCATCAAAAGCGCGATTCGGGCGAAATCGTAATTTAAAACTTTTTCAAATTACCGAATAAATTATTCAATATCTAATATGAATAATTTATTCATATTTCACCTAAACCTATTTATTCAATATCAAATATCAACATAAATAAGGTTAAAACGTCGCAAAACTTTTACGAAAATCATTTTTCCGCAAAATGACACAACACTTATGGGGACTGCCCAGGTCAGCCCCAATAGTGTTAGGGAAGTTCATGGGCTGCCCGAACAGTGACAAATTCACTGTTTGGGCAGCCGTTACCCGGTTGACTCAAAAGTCACCCGGTAACGCCGTTTTTTACCGTTTTCGCTTATTTCAATTCCGAAATAATTTCCGGCAATTATTCCAACACCCAAAACACATCTAACTCACCCAAATGACATATTTTTCATCAAAAAAATTCCAGATTTTCCAGGTCAAAATAGTGAGGAAAAACAGTCCACAAATCATGCCTTAAATCCAATTTTAGCAAGATTTTATTTAATTAATCCAACAACCATTCAAAGCCACCACACATGAAGAACTCTAGAATAATGCTAGGCATAATAAGAGTGGTTATCACACTCTAGAATGGCAACAAGGTTGTCAAACAATAATTAGAACTCAAATTACT